>CM065591.1:332244028-332441179 GCA_033119425.1 Bufotes viridis | reverse complement strand
CACCTGGTTAATCAGCCTCAGCAGGATATTTTCACACTAGTTTATTGATTAAGATACTATGCTGACTAAAAATTATTGACACATGATCTATCATACAGGGTAACAACAAAAGTTAAAACAATAAAAGCTAAAAATGCATAGGCATTAAAAACACCAAGGAGGACCTGTATATCAGGCAGAAGGTATAGTCTAGTGAGTGTCCCGTGTATGCGGGCACACTGACTGCCTGAGATATGGATCCAGCAAAAGGCTATCCAAAGCCGACTGACTCCACTTTAAATGTCTATTTTTGTGTAGAGTCCATGCACATATCTGATTTGTTTCATTCAGACCATAAAACCTGATGTTCTTCCAGTATGTAACTTGTTATAGTCTAATTTCGTTCATAGGCTCTCCATAAAGGCCAGTATTGATTCTCGTTCTGTACAGTCCTCTATTAGCATAGAAATATTATTCCTTACCTCCCTGCCCGACACTTCATATAGGAAGCCGATGATCGGACGGTAGTTCGGAGTCGTGAGGCAGGCGGTATGTTCTCAGCGTTCACCGCCGTAGTGACCACGCTCTCACTCTCCAATCCTCGCGTTGGTTGATGCGAGAGTTCGTACGAGAATTCGTCCGTTGGCTGAATCGCGTCTAGGTCAGGGAGGAAATTTAGTTCAATGGTCCAATATTTAGCTTTTTCTCCTTGGATCCTTATACTTGCATGGCCATGCTCGAGTATTGGAGAATTAGTCACAGGTATGTGGTCCAGCCCAGACGCGTTTCGGGACTGCCGGTCCCTTCTTCAGTGGTGCCATCATACCTGTTGACTTCCGACTTTTTATATCCGGAAGGTCAAATCGAATGTCCGGAGTTGCGAATCAAATAATTAGGTCTTGATGTTGTTTTCTTTAAATATATATGGCGTCGGACCCATATCTACAGGATTACAGTCCGCATCAATCCTATCTTTTTTCTATTTCAATCAATAGTAATCATTAGTAGAGATCGGTGCCATTAATAAATACAAATATGTATTCATATCCCTTTTGGTTTCAACTGAAAACGCACCTATCATAATGATGCGGTTTTGGTGCGTTTTTTTGGGGAATAGTTGCGTTTTTTGGTATATAGTTCATTCTCCATGTAAAAATATCTTTCTATAGATCAGAATATATATATATCATTGCATCAACCTAAAATTTACATATTATACTTCATTACTCTCAATAATAAAAATCTCAATTTTCATCCTTCTTTCAATATTTCTTTGCTACAAATATGGTGGATACTATAGTCTTTGCAACATCAATCTGAATTTTCAGACATATATCTTCAGCACGAAATTTCAGAAATGTGTCTTCAATATGAAATTTCAGAGGTATATCTTAAATGAAGTAAAGGGGGTGGAGGTCTCGGTCCGAGTCCGTGTCGCAGTGTCGATAAACGACTGGACTGCGACACTGGAGTCAGACACAGGGCATCCACCCCATTACAAGAATCCAAAGAGTTCTAATCCAGAATTCAATCCCTTAGGTATAAATGTGTTGAACTCATAGATTTTTCTTGATTCCACCCTAAGGGATTAAAATCTATGAGTTCAACACATTTATACCTAAGGGATTGAATTCTGGATTAGAACTCTTTGGATTCTTGTAATGGGGTGGATGCCCTGTGTCTGACTCCAGTGTCGCAGTCCGGTCGTTTATCGACACTGCGACACGGACTCGACCGAGACCTCCACCCCCTTTACTTCATTTAAGATATACCTCTGAAATTTCATATTGAAGACACATTTCTGAAATTTCGTGCTGAAGATATATGTCTGAAAATTCAGATTGATGTTGCAAAGACTATAGTATCCACCATATTTGTAGCAAAGAAATATTGAAAGAAGGATGAAAATTGAGATTTTTATTATTGAGAGTAATGAAGTATAATATGTAAATTTTAGGTTGATGCAATGATATATATATATATTCTGATCTATAGAAAGATATTTTTACATGGAGAATGAACTATATACCAAAAAACGCAACTATTCCCAAAAAAACGCACCAAAACCGCATCATTATGATAGGTGCGTTTTCAGTTGAAACCAAAAGGGATATGAATACATATTTGTATTTATTAATGGCACCGATCTCTACTAATGATTACTATTGATTGAAATAGAAAAAAGATAGGATTGATGCGGACTGTAATCCTGTAGATATGGGTCCGACGCCATATATATTTAAAGAAAACAACATCAAGACCTAATTATTAGATTCGCAACTCCGGACATTCGATTTTAACTTCCGGATATAAAAAGTCGGAAGTCAACAGGTATGATGGCACCACTGAAGAAGGGACCGGCAGTCCCGAAACGCGTCTGGGCTGGACCACATACCTGTGACTAATTCTCCAATACTCGAGCATGGCCATGCAAGTATAAGGATCCAAGGAGAAAAAGCTAAATATTGGACCATTGAACTAAATTTCCTCCCTGACCTAGACGCGATTCAGCCAACGGACGAATTCTCGTACGAACTCTCGCATCAACCAACGCGAGGATTGGAGAGTGAGAGCGTGGTCACTACGGCGGTGAACGCTGAGAACATACCGCCTGCCTCACGACTCCGAACTACCGTCCGATCATCGGCTTCCTATATGAAGTGTCGGGCAGGGAGGTAAGGAATAATATTTCTATGCTAATAGAGGACTGTACAGAACGAGAATCGATACTGGCCTTTATGGAGAGCCTATGAACGAAATTAGACTATAACAAGTTACATACTGGAAGAACATCAGGTTTTATGGTCTGGATGAAACAAATCAGATATGTGCACGGACTCTACACAAAAATAGACATTTAAAGTGGAGTCAGTCGGCTTTGGATAGCCTTTTGCTGGATCCATATCTCAGGCAGTCAGTGTGCCCGCATACACGGGACACTCACTAGACTATACCTTCTGCCTGATATACAGGTCCTCCTTGGTGTTTTTAATGCCTATGCATTTTTAGCTTTTATTGTTTTAACTTTTGTTGTTACCCTGTATGATAGATCATGTGTCAATAATTTTTAGTCAGCATAGTATCTTAATCAATAAACTAGTGTGAAAATATCCTGCTGAGGCTGATTAACCAGGTGTGAGTGTGCCCGCCTTCCCCTAAGTGTTGCTGGAATATACCTCATTTTAAGAGGAGTGGTGTACCCTGACTTGGGCTGGAGCACCCAATCCATAGAACCATTTAGAGTGAGCCACCACCCCCTCTTTTTTCTCAGAATAATTATAATAATTATAAAGTATTATACTTATTCTATTTATTAAAAAAAAAAGCAAAGTAATATAATCGCATAGCGAAATAAACACAGCTGTCTCTATAGTCAACCTTCCTATTTGATTGCTAGAATTATCAAAGTTGAATATGGAGCAAAAACGAAGATGGAGAATACTTCGTTATCTTCGTTTTGAGGAATATGACGAATACATCTTTGCTAATTCTACCAAGCCAACCATAGTAAACCAGGTCTAAGTTGAATATTAGCAATATATTTGAAATATTCGCGAATTAGCGAAGTGCTGATATTCGCTTAAAAAATTCGATATTCGAAAATTCGCGCTCAACACTAGTTCCCAGTCATCAGGGAAATGAAAAGGAGGCATCCTTATCATATATAATTAATTTAATAATAAATTATTTAATACATTTACTAAACCTGGAGACAAATCCTGACAAGATTCATGCAAGTGCGGAATTGGCTGCTCGACCAAGATACTTTCTGGGGGGGAACCTGCATGGCATAAACAGGCCTCAACTAGGAGATGGACAATGACAAAGCTTTAAAGGGAACCTGTCATCAGGAAATTCAGTGATAAAGCAGGCATGCTGCCTTGTAGGGTTCACTCTGCTGAATATAATGATACCTTTCACTTGGTGATCTGTTGCTTTATTGTGGAGAAAGAGTGCTTTTAATCCATATGCTAATGAGCTGATTTGAGTCCAGTAGTTGATATGAGTCCAGCGTTTTTTCTATACACAGCTGTAGCCACTCCCCTATTCACTTCTTCAAATGTAAAAGGGGCATGGTTTATTAAATCATTCATTCATTTTAATAATTGTTTATCAAACATGTGTTTGTCACCCCATTAACATACTTGCCCTTATTATAATTGCTAACTTCAATATTCCTCCCCCTCTTGTTTACCTTAGTAATATAATACCCTAGCATTCCCTGTTATTCATTTTCCCGTCAATCATTAAAATGAATGAATGATGTAATATGGGAGTGGCTACAGCTCTGAATAGAAAAAACGCTAGACTCATATTAACTACTGGACTCAAATCAGCTCATTAGCATAAGGATTAAAGGTACTTTTTCTCCACAATAAAGCAACAGATCAACAAGTGAAAGGTATCATTATATTCAGCAGAGTAAGCCCTACAAGGCAGCATGCTTGGTTTATCAGTAAATTTCATGATGACAGGTTCCCTTTAAGATTGCTTGGAGCCCAGAAGAGTCGCAAAGTTAGTCAAGATTCAAACCAACCAACCAGGCCCCTCCGGTCTCTTCATCCGGAGAAAACATCACGGGTTCCCAGTCATCATGGAAATGAGAAGGAGGGCATCCTGTGTTGCACGGAGATGGAGAGGATCTTCGGATTCTCCCTACACTATACGGACGTCTCAAAAATGAACTGCTGCTCCCAACAGCTGCTCCTTGTAAGGTAATGGAGCGTCCTGGTCATCCGACATCTATTTGCCCCGCTGAAGGATTATTTTAAAAGTGTGTAGAAGCCGACACAGGGCCCCCACACTGCATATTTCTCATGGAGACACTGGATTTAAAAATATTAAATTATTATTTTGTGCATTAGCAATAATGATGGATTATTGAGCAAATGCCGGACAAGTGAAGGCGTATACTCCGCAGACAGGATCCATTTTTTGTGGGTTACTGTTCTGACGGATCAGAGGAAGGGCAAAATAATCAGTGATGTCAACACTAACTTACTGCTGACACCCTCTCCACTCTGTCGGGGGGGCTCTACTTGTATAAGCATTTAATAGAACAGGTTCTGTACACATGTATGTGGAATAAGCTGACAAGGGTTTAAAGGAATGCGCTTCTTCTTGACACTAACAGTGATTCTAATAGCGACGCCTGTCATCTGCATGTCATACTGAATCACAGTATTATTTCACTACCCCAGCACACTCCCTATACGTGTTACTGCTAGGCAAAATGTTCTACACCCCTATAGCCCAGAAATAGCCATTTTTTATCACGATTCACCGCGAATATATTCGGATTGAAGCAAATTTTTTCAGAAAATTCGGTGAACCAGTCGAATCGAATTTTTGAGATATTCTCTCATCTCTAATGAGGAGGCCACAGAGTGGCACAATGACATAGTGTGGAGGTGGCAGCAGCAGCAGCATTAGGAGACCAGAGAGTGGCAAGGTGACATCAAGATGAGGAGAACACAGAGTGGCACAATAACATAGTGTGGAGGTGGCAGCTTCATGAGGAGGCCACAGAGTGGCACAATAACATAGTGTGGAGGTCGCAGTAGCAGCATGAGGAGACCTAAGTGGTGAGTTGGCAGCAGCATCAGGAGACCACAGAGTGACCCGGTGGGTGGCAATAACAGTACCCGCTGATGATGGTGGGTGTAAGAAGGAGCACTTGGCATCAGATGTGTGGCATCAGGCAGGTGGCTACATTAGACTAGTAACTAAGTAACTAACTAAGGCAGTTAGCCAGAAGAAACTGGTCTCTTTTGTCAAAGTTTCGGTGTGGCACCATGGATGATCTAGTCTGATGTCATTGGTGTTTGAAAATCCTTGCTGATCTACACCAGGTCAGTCTTTACACATTTTGGGTGGACATGCCAGTTCTCCTTGGGGTAACTATGGCCCCTGCCACACTAATCACCCGACCTGATGCCACACTACTGGCTGGGCAGGAAAGCTTTTCCAGGGCAAACTCAGCCAGTTGTGGCCACAAATCCAGTTTGGCTGGCCAGTAGTCCAGCGGATTTACAATGACGGCTGGCAGGGTGCACTCCAAGTATACCACCACCTGCTGGTTCAGGTTCTGCTCTGTGTCTAGCTGCTGGTGAGTATTTTTATCAGTAGGTGGGTGAAGAAGGCTGCTTATCAGTGACTCTAAACTCAAGTTGCTGCTGATGGAGCAACTACCCCCCCCACCTCGCCACAGCAGCCATGGCAGTGGAACCTGAGTACAGAGGGCCCCCCCAGTCAGACCTGCAAGAGGATGGACAATGGCGCACATGTCTTTATAGTAGAATGTCTCTATAGTAGTTCAGTTTGTTCTCCCTCTCAGCTGGACGGGTAGCGGGGGTACAACAAGGTGGAGAGCTAGTAGTCATTCCTCTGCCGAATGGTGACAATTCGGCTGTCACTATCCAAGCAAGTGAGCATGCAGCGGGCGCAAGTGACTCGAGGGACTCCCTGCCTCCATCTGCACTGCATACTGCCACGGTGTGCCTAGGTTATCTGCCTCGTCTTCCTTATCTTCCTCTTACTCCTCCAGCTGCTCCTTCTCCTCCTCTCCTGTCACCTGTGTAGAAAACCCACCCATTTCGCTACACATTGCTTTTGCTCCAATGTCCTTCTCCTACTCCAGTTCAGCCCCCAAAGGGCTCATGTGGCCATGGGATATAAGCGCCTCGTCTCCAGTCCCCTGACCAGCCTGATTTACCAGCATCTGTTCCAGGACATAACGCAGTGGAATGATGTTGTTCATCCTGTAGTTCTGGTGACTGACAAATAACATGACATCCTCAAAGGGCCTGAGCAAACGGCAGGTGTAACGCATGAGCTGCCACTGGCTAACATCAAAGTTACACAGGAGAGTACCTCTGTCCGCCAGTATCATCAAGAAATAGTTTATAGCCTTTCTCGTTCATATAGTCGGTCCAACATCTTTTTCCACTAACACACCTCAAAAAAGGCTTTAAAACATATAACTGCACTCATGAACGGCTAATAAGCCCTTTATTCCACTAATACATCCCAAAAAAGGCTTTTGAAAATATAACTGCACTGCACAAGGGTTAGTAAGACTTACAAATATTTTCTAGTAATACCCCTGTTAATGGCTGCATCACACAGCACTTGCACCCCAATAACAAGCAAGGTTTGCTGGAATTATAGAGGTATTACCTATTGCAAAGCTAAAAGCAGCAGAATAATTTCTCCCTATCCCTTTCCTACACTTCTACTAATCTTTCCCTGCACTTGTAAATATCTTTTTCAGCACAATGAAGTCTTTGTTAGCACTGTCCCTAGCTCCTGCTAAAGTCTCTCCTTACACTAAGCACACTGGAAAATGTCAGCATCCAAGATGGATGAGGGTATTTATAGGGCTGTGATATCACAGGGGCTGGCTTACTGCTGATTGGCTGCATGCATGGTATTGTGTGTGATCCCTCGTTCCCAGAATTCTTTGCTCCATGTCTTAACATGTGCAGCAGCCATTTTATGAAAAAATGCGACTCGTTACTATGAAGTGTGAGGAATTTCGGATTTGGTGCAAATCAAATTTCCCCTGAAATTCGGATCAAATTCCACTTCGTCAACTTCAATTCGATCATCTCTAATCGAAATCATGGTTACCCATAAGGGGAAAAAGTGCTGCTCATGGAGGGCTCACCCATGTACCCTGCATGGCGCACATACTGAATCTGGTTATAAAGCAGTTCTTGAAGTCTTCCACCCAACTGCAAGACATCCTGAACATGGCTAGGAAACTGTGCATGCACTTTAGCCACTCTTACACTGCAAAACATGCCCTCCTTGGGCTGCAGAGGCAGAATAGCGTTCCCCACCATAGCCTGATGTGCAATGTTTCCACCCATTGCAACTCCACCCTCTACATGTTGGACCGACTATATTAGCAGAGGAAGGCTGTAAATTAATTTTTGATGATACAGACGGACAGGAGCACTCCCCTGTGAAACTTCGACGTTAGTAATGTCGGGCATTTTCATGAGTGTATATGATACCTGATCATATTAGTCCAAAATAGATGCTCATTGTCTTTAAGAGACAGGCAGAACCAAAGTTTTGCTACACGGCTGGAACAGGCCAAGATTTGAAGTCACACAGAGTTCAGTCTGTGTAAAAAGTTTATACTGAATACAGAGAATATTGTATTTTAAAAAGTTATTGCCACAGAGGTGGTCTTATCTGTAAAGGAGTATATTGGATTCTCCAGACATGTCTTAGAGAACAAGGCCCAGTCATACCATAATGGCCCATAGATCAATAGTGTCAGAGAGACTCCAAGTTGTCTATCTTTAGTTGATACAAAATGTCCTAGTTAATCCTCATCTCTAATTTACGACGACGAGGGTCAAATGTATATGATGCAAAAATACCCTAGTTAACTCTTTATAGAATGGTGCTAATAGCTTACACAACAGTGCCATCCGGAGACAGATGGACATCGCTACACCATCCTCCATAGTTGCATTATGATCTCATAGGATCTTATTACATATGTTTACACCCCCTCAATTGATTGGAGAATACTAATCCAGGGGGTGGTAATGTTAGATTACAAGGGAGATAATTACCCTAGATAGATGAGCATCGAGAGAGGCAAGAGGGAGAAGCTAAGAAACAAAGGAGGAAGCATAGCATTCCTACATTCCAGCCTACACCCAAGATTGAGGGGTCTACCAATATGAAAGCCATGGTGATGGACCATCCAGCTTTCCTAGGAGCAGAAGTGAGATTCCTGCTAGGACTTGGTAAGAAACACAAAGAATGATGTTTCATTTTATTAAGACTATTTAGATAATGTGGGTAAAATCATAGCATCTATGTTGGCGAACATATTAATTTATTTGTCATCTCTTTATATGAGATGTAGTCTTAGATATAGAATAATTGTGAGGCTTCATTCTACCTGCAGAAGAATCAAGTTTCATAATTTATCAGAGTATTAAATGATTGCATACATATATGCATAGATATAGATATATTGATAGTAGCATTCTTCGCCAAGCTAGATGATAAATTCCCACTGGAAGATTTGTTCCAAGTTCTTCCAATTTCTGTTGTCTTAATAGTCTTACCAGGTTATACAGATATGAAAGTAGTCCAGAATAGGACAGAAGTATACATGTAAAAGTAGTCTAGGATTTGACTACTATCTTTTAAGTTGTATACTTGAATGGATTTGCCCATTACTACATGTGAGGTGTATTTTAGTTTGGTTAGAGAGGGGTGGGGAATGTATTTATCATTCCATATAGATGTCTAGGATTAGACACGCCTCTGAACAGGAGTAATGTATATAATTTAACTTCTCGTTTTGATATCCTAACCAAATAGCTTTGTTATAATGTGACAAGCTGCTCTTACCCACATGTGTTTATTTACTTATTGTGAAGCTTCTAGTGCCTGATATCAATGCCATGTATATTAATTGGCATATATCATTTTTTTATTTACTTATGATAAGCTTGTAATGCTTCATATATCATTGCCATATATATTCCTTGGCATATATAATCGTGTTTATATACCTATTTGTTTATAATCGTGTAACTAATAAAATCTGCATATTTTTATAATATCTGCGTATTATTTAATGTCAAAACTACATCTTTAGCATTAATGTCATCTCTCATGAAAATAACTTATTATCTGAGGAAATAGTCGGCCTCAGATGTGAATTGTATCGATTGGGTTATCTACAATTCACCAGGTCATAATTTCGACAAGTTATGGAAAATTCTTGATTAATTTTTTTTATGACCATAATTAATAATTCTTAATTGAATTATTATAAACCCGACAGTAAGTGGCATCTTATGAGTGACACCTGCCGTTTGCTCAGGCCCTTTGATGAGGCCCCTTTTAGGGATGAAGAACGGGATGAACAACTTTATTCCACTCCTTCACGTCCTGGAGCAGTTGCTGATAAATCTGGCTGGCCAGGAGACATGGCGCATACATCTCATAGCCACCTATCCCCTGTGGGGGCTGAACTGGCGGAGGATGAGGAGGACATTCACACACAAGCAATGTATACAGAAATAGATGGTTTATCTGCACAAGTAAAAGGAGAAGGGCTGGAGGGTGAAGAGGAAGGCCAGTCAGATAAGCCTGACACACCATGTCTGTATGCAGTGGAGATGAAGGCAGGGAGACCCTCCGAGTCCCTTGCACAAATGGCCAGATGCATGCCGAGTTGCTGGCGTAGTGACAGATGTATTATCACCATTCGGCAGAGGGATGACTACTGGCTCTCCACCATGTTAGACCCTCACTACCGATCCAAAATGGGGGACTTTTCCACCTGCTTAGAGGGAGACATCGAGACATCCTATGTAGTCAGTTGGCTGCTGCTTATATGCGCCATTTCCTATCCCCACGTAGGTCTGACTGTGAGGTGGCCTCTGTGCTCACACTCCACTGCAATGACTGCTGGATGGCGGAGGGGCGGGGGTCAGGAGCCGCACTAGTTCTATTAGCAGCAACTTAGCAACTTTGGAGTCTCTAATGAGCACTTTAAATCTCCCGCCAACTGAAGAAACCTCCCAGTAGCAGAAGAACATTGAGCAGAACCTGAACCAGGTGGTGGCATACTAGGACTGCACCCTCATTGTGTATAGAGGGCCACAGACTTTCCATACAGCCCAGGCCTTTGGCATCCTTAATCAACCCTGCATAGAAAAGTAGCAAATGTCATACAAATTGCATCTTTGCAACAAAATGAATGATTTTTTTAGTTTTCTTCCACATCCTCTCCACTTTTATGAAATCTGATCTTTGTGTGACGCACATTACACCAGAAATCCAATCTAGCTCCTGGTTTGAGTATATTTCAGTTTTGGTGTATGGATAGCAGAAGATACAACACAGTTATTAAATGGGTTTTCCGGGTTCAGAGCTGAACCCGGATATAACCAAATTTTCACACAGGCTTCCTTCCTAATGTGAGTATCAGAGCATGTTATGTCCTTTGACTTGCACTGAATCGCGTAGGTCAAAGACATTTTTAGGAGATCCAGTGACCAACCGGGCTCTCCGTAGGCAGTGTATTCGGTGACATCACCAGCACTAATGGGTGGGCTTTAGCTCTGTCCTAGCCAGTAAAATGGCTAGGGCAGAGTAAAAACACATCCATCAGAGCTGGTGACTAGAGTTGAGCGTCCCGAATTTTGGGGTGTTCGGGACACGGACCCGAACCCGAATATTTTCAAAAAAGTTCGGGTTCGGGCCTGTTGTTCGGCGATTTCTTCCCGCTTTCTGAAGGGCTGCACAGCAGCCAATCAGCTAACGTTTTACTTCTTGCCCTAAGAAGTCATCACAGCCATGCGTACTAATGGCATGGCTGTGATTGGCCAAGTGCAGCATGTGACCCAGCCTCTATTTAAACTGGAGTCACGTAGCGCCGCACGTCACACTGCTCTGATTAGTGTAGGGAGAGGACGCAGCTTCTGTGAGGGCGAGATTAGGAAGGGAAAAGTCAGCAAAAGCACCTAATGAAGTGATCGATCTACAGCTGTGAATGATTCAACTTCTGCTAGTTAATTGCTCAATGGTTTTTAGGCTGCACAGAGCGTTTTTCTGTCACTTTTTTTCTGGGATGATCGGCGGACATTTTGTGACTTGTGGTTCACCAGAACAAGCTGCCACCAAGTCCACGAATCCATAAAATACAAGTTTTTTTTTTTTTTTTTTGCTATATCCTACATCAGGGGCTTGGCTGTGCTTATTGTCACCCCTAGAAACTCAGGATAGCAATTTCTATACTTTATTAAGGGGTTAAATACAATTGCCAAACTACCAATCCCCTAAATCTGGTGTTCCAGCTTTGGCTAGCAAGTATAATATTGTCTGCTGTCTGGTAAAGGATAGATTATTTTCTGTGGTGAAATTCAATTGCCAAAATAGCAATCCCCTAAATCTAGTGTCCCAGCACTGGCTGTCAAAGTATAATAGTGTCCGCCAAAACATATATTTTGTTCTGGGGTGAAATTCAATTGCCAAAATAGCAATACCATAAATCTGGTGTCACAGCTGAGGCTGGCAAAGTATAATAGTGTCCGCCAAAACATATATTTTGATCTGGGGTGAAATTCAATTGCCAAAATAGCAATACACTGAATCTGGTGTCCCAGCTGTTGCAGGCCAAGTGTTAATCTGTCCGTAAAAGGGTATATTTTGTTCTGGGGTGAAATTCAATTGCCAAAATAGCAATACCGTGAATCTGGTGACCCAGTAGTGGCTGGCAAAGTATAATAGTGTCCGCCAAAACATATATTTTGTTCTAGGGTGAAATTCAATTGCCAAAACAGCAATACCATAAATCTGGTGTCACAGCTGTGGCTGGCAAAGTATAATATTGTCCGCCAAAACATACATTTTGTTCTGGGGTCAAATTCAATTGCCAAAATAGCAATACTCTGAATCTGGTGTCCCAGCTGTTGCAGGCCAAGTGTTAATGTGTTCGTAAAAGGGTATATTTTGTTCTGGGGTAAAATTCAATTGCCAAAATAGAAATACCTCGAATCTGGTGACCCAGTAGTGGCTGGCAAAGTATATTAGTGTCCGCCAAAACATATATTTTGTTCTGGGGTGAAATTCAATTGCCAAAATAGCAATACCCTGAATTTGGTGTTCCAGTAGTGGCTGGCAAAGTATAATAGTGTCCGCCAAAATGCCAAAATAGCAATACCCTGAATCTGGTGTTCCAGTAGTGGCTGGCAAAGTAGAATAGTGTCCGCCAAAACATATATTTTGTTCTGGGGTGAAATTCAATTGCCAAAATAGCAATACCCTGAATCTGGTGTCCCAGCTGTTGCAAGCCAAGTGTTAATCTGTCCGTAAAAGGGCATATTTTGTTCTGGGGTAAAATTCAATTGCGAAAATAGCAATATCCTGAATCTGGTGTCCCAGTAGTGGCTGGCAAAGTATAATAGTGTCCGCCAAAACATATATTTTGTTCTAGGGTGAAATTCAATTGCCAAAATAGCAATACCATAAATCTGGTGTCACAGCTGTGGCTGGCAAAGTATAATATTGTCCGCCAAAACATATATTTTGTTCTGGGGTGAAATTCAATTGCCAAAATAGCAATACCCTGAATCTGGAGTTCCAGTAGTGGCTGGCAAAGTATAATAGTGTCCGCCAAAACATATATTTTATTCTGGGTGAAATTTACTTGCCAATATAGCAATACCCTGAATCTGGTGTTCCAGCTTTTGCAGGCCAAGTGTTAATCTGTCCATAACAGGGTATATTACACTCAAGGTGTATATAGAAGTGCTGAGAGGGTCATCCTCATTAACTTCACACGCTACCGTGCATCTCCCATTGTATTTCTGTCCGTTAAAGGGTATATTACACAAAGTTTAAAAATACAATTGCTGAAGGAATAATCCTACATATTTTTTCTCACGCTACTGTGCATCTCCAAGTGTAAATCTGTCCATAAATGAATACCTTTCATCCAGGGCCTAAATACTAGCCCTAAAAGAGATATTCCCCTAAATCAGTGGTTACTACTGTGCCTGGATTAGTGTAATACGCTACATAAATAAATAGGCAGATAGTGTTAGGTGCCTGTAAAAAAAGGCCTGAATTTGAAATCAATACATTGGGCCAAATATTTTTTTTCTTATTGTGGTGCTTGGTGAACAGTAACAATAAGGAAAACATCTAGTAAGGGACGCGGTCATGGTGGTGTTAGTGTACCCTCTGGTGCTGGGAGAGGAACCAACTACCTCAGGTTCCAGTACCCGCCAGAATTTACAGCGATATTTGGTGGGGCCCAATGCCGTTCTAAGGATGGTAAGGCATGAACAGGTACAGGCGCTAGTCATTTGGGTGGCCGACAGTGGATCCAGCATGTTCACAACATTATCTCCCACCCAGTCTTCTGCAGAAAGCGCACAGGTGGCGCCTGAAAACCAAGTCCATCAGTCTGTCACATCACCCCCATGCATATCAGGGAAACTGTCTGAGCCTCAAGTTATGCAGCAGTCTCTTATGCTGTTTGAAGACTCTGCTGGCAGGGTTTCCCAAGGGAATCCACCTAGCCCTTCCCCAGTGGTGGAAGACATATAATGCACTAATGCACAACCACTGATGTTTTCTGATGATGAGGACATGGGAATACCACCTCATCGGAGTCCGCACGTCTCTGATGATGATGAAACACAGGTGCCAACTGCTGCGTCTTTCTGCTGTGTGCAGACCGAACAGGAGGTCAGGGAGGAAGAATGTGTGGAAGACGATGCAGGGGACGATGAGGTCCTAGACCCCACATGGAATGAAGGTCGTGCCACTTACTTTCATAGTTCAGAGACAGGGGCAGTGGTGAGACCGAGCCAACAGCGTAGCAAAAGAGGGAGCAGGGGGCAAAAGCAGAAAAGCCACCTCCAAGAGAGTTCGCCTTCTAATGGCCACTGCCACCAGGGACCGAGCACCCCAAAGGCAGCTTTAAGGAGTTCCCTGGCATGGCACTTCTTTAAACAATGTGCTGACGACAAGACCCGAGTGGTTTGCACGCTGTGCCATCAGAGCATGAAGTGAAGCATTAACGTTCTGAACCGTAGCACAACCTGCATGACCAGGCATCTACATGCAAAGCATGAACTGCAGTGAAGTAAACACCTTCAAAGCAAGGAACTCATTCTGGCTCCCCCTGCTCCCTCTTCTGCTGCTGCCTCGGCCTCTTCCTTTGCCTCGGGAGGAACGTTGGCACCTGCCGCCCACCAAACAGAGGATGTGTCACCGACACCACCACCTGCGTCACCAAGCATCTCCACCATGTCACACGGCAGCGTTCAGCTCTCCATCTCACAAACCTTAGAGAGAAAGTGTAAATTCCCTCCTAGCCACCCTCGAGCCCTGGGCCTGAATGCCAGCATTTCTAAACTACTGGCCTTTGAAATGCTGTCATTCAGGCTGGTGGACACAGACAGCTTCAAACAGCTGATGTCCATGGCTGTCCCACAGTATGTTGTTCCCAGCCGCCACTACTTCTCCAAGACAGCCGTGCCTTCCATGCACAACCACGTATCCGATAAAATCAAGTGTGCACTGCGCAACGCCATCTGTAGAAAGGTCCACCTAACCACAGATACGTGGACCAGTAAGCACGGCCAGGGACGCTATATCTCCCTAACTGCACACTGGGTAAATGTAGTGGCGGCTGGGCCCCAGGCGGAGAGTTAGTTGGCGCACGACCTTCAGCCGCCAAGGATCGCAGGGCATCATTCTTTGCCTCCTGTAGCCTCCTCCTCCTACTCGGCTTCCTCCTCCTCTGCTTCCACCAGCTCATCCAGTCAGCCACACACCTTCACCACCAACTTCAGCACAGCCCGGGGTAAACTTCAGCAGGCCATTCTGAAACTCATATGTTTGGGGGACAGGCCCCACACCGCGCAGGAGTTGTGGCGGGGTATTGAACAACAGACCAACGAGTGGTTTCTGCCGTTGGGCCTCAAGCCCGGCCTGGTGGTGTGCGATAATGGGCGAAATCTCGTCGCAGCTTTGTGACTAGACGGTTTGACGCACATCCCTTGCCTGGCGCATGTGCTGAATTTGGTGGTGCAGAAGTTCATTCACAACTACCCCGACATGTCAGAGCTGCTGCATAAAGTGAGGGCCGTCTGTGCGCGCTTCCGGCGTTCACATCCTGCCGCTGCTCACCTGTCTGCACTACACAGGCTGGAAAGACTGAGGGAGCAGCAGCAGGCCATAGTGGAGATTCAGCTGCAGCACGCACGCGTCAGTCGCACTGCGGAACAGCACCCCTTCACCACCAATGATTGGGCCTCCATGCGAGACCTGTGTGCCCTGTTACGCTGTTTCGAGTACTCCACCAACATGGCCAGTGGCGATGACACCGTTATCAGCGTTACAATACCACTTCTATGTCTCATTGAGAAAACGCTTAGGGCGATGATGGAAGAGGAGGTGGCCCAGGAGGAGGAGGAGGAGGATGAGGGGTCATTTTTAGCACTTTCAGGCTAGTCTGTTAGAAGTGGCTCAGAGGGAGGTTTTTTGCAACAGCGGATGCCAGGTACAAATGTGGCCAGCCAGGGCCCACTACTGGAGGACAAAGAGGATGAGGATGAGGAGGAGGTGGAGGAGGATGAGGATGATCATGTTCACAGCGGGGTGGCACCCGACACAGCTCAGGCCCATCACTAGTGTGTGGCTGGAGGGATACGGAGTATGATGACAATACGCCTCCCACAGAGGACAGCTTGTCCTTACCTCTTGGGAACCTGGCACACATGAGCGACTACATGCTGCAGTGCCTGCGCAATGACAGCAGATTTGCCCACATTTTAACATGTGCGGACTACTGGGTTGCCACCCTGCTGGATTCCCGGTACAAAGACAATGTGCCCACCTTACTTACTGCACTGGAGCGTGATAGGAAGATGCGCGAGTACAAGCGCACGCTGGTAGACGCGCTCCTGAGAGCATTCCCAAATGTCACAGGGGAACAGCTGGAAGCCCAAGGCGAAGGCAGAGGAGCAAGAGGTGGCCAACTAAGCTGTGTCACGGCCAGCTCCTCTAAGGGCAGGGATAGCATGGCAGAAATGTGGAAAAGTTTTGTCACCACGCTACAGCTAACTGCACCACCACCGGAACGTGTTAGCAGGAAGCAGCATTTCACTAACATGGTTGAACAGTACGTCTGCACACCCCTCCACGTACTGACTGATGGTATAGCCCCATTCAACTTCTGGGTCTCCAAATTGTCCATTTAGCATTTTATGCCTTGGAGGTGCTGGCCTGCCTGGCGGCCAGCGTTTTATTTGAACGTGTATTCAGCATGGCAGGGGGCGTCATTACTGACAAACGCAGCCGCCTGTCCACAGCCAACGTGGACAAGCTGACGTTCATAAAAATGAACCAGGCATGGATCCCACAGGACCTGTCCCTCCCTTGTGCAGAATAGACATTTATAACTGCCTCCCCCTCAACCATGTATTCTTGTACTCCGGGGCACTTCTTTATTGAATCCTCATTTTTTTAACTTTACCATGATCTTGAGGTGCAACCCAAAGTTGAATGCACCTCTCCTCAATCTGGCTGCCGTGGCCTAAATAACTGAAAGTGGCCTTCTCCAGTGGTGGGTCATATGACGCCTTATTCCTTGCTGTGGGAGCTCTCTCCTCTGTCTGGGTGCTGGGGCCTAAATAACTAAAAGTGGCCTTCTCCAGTGGTGGGTGATATGATGCCTTATTCCTTGCTGTGGGGTCTCTCTCCTCTGTCTGGGTGCTGGGGCTAAATAACTGAAAGTGGCCTTCTCCAGTGGTGGGTCATATGATGCCTTATTCCTTGCTGTGGGACCTCTCTCCTCTGTCTGGGAGCTGGGGCCTAAATAGCTGAAAGTGGCCTTCTCCAGTGGTGGGTGATATAGACGCCTTATTCCCTGCTGTGGGACCTCTCTCCTCTCTCTGGGTGCTGGGGCCAAAATAACTGAAAGTGGCCTTCTCCAGTGGTGGATGATATGACGCATGATTCTCTGCTATGGGACCTTCTCCAATAGATATTGGTTAATTTTTCTTTATTTTATTTTATTTTAATTCATTTCCCTATCCACATTTGTTTGCAGAGCATTTACCTACATTTTGCTGCCTTTTGCAGCCCTCTAGCCCTTTCCTGGACTATTTTACACCTTTTTTAGTGCCTAAAAGTTCGGGTCATTATTGACTTCAATGGGGTTCGGGTTCGGGATAAAATTCGGGTCGAGTTCGGATCCCGAACCCGAACATTTTCAGGCAGTTCTGCCAAACTTCTCGAACCCGAACATCCAGGTGTTCGCTCATCTCTATCAGGAACCCAAAACAGTAGCTTCCCATGCTTCCCTGTAGCTACGCCCCTGGGCAAACCCATTAGTCAGTATGTGTACTCTTCCACCATGTCGCTGAAATGCTGCCTCCTGCTAATACGTTCCAGATCTGCTGGTGGTGTAGGTTGTTGTGGCGTGATGACAAAGATTTCCCACATTTCGCCAATGCTAACACAGCCTTCTGAGTTGCTGATGGTGACCAAGCTGCCCGTGAGCTGGCTTGGGTGCCACCCTGCTGAGAACATGGTTCCTCCTACTGCTCATCCTACTTATCCTCCTCATCCTGGACAATTGTGTTCCAGGCCAGGGACTATGTTGGTGCAGGAACCCACCCTTCTAGCCACTTGGATGTCACTGGTCTTAAGTTAAGTATAATGCGTGTATATAGTTTTGTTTGTTTATATAGTAAGTTTAGCTGCATTATAGTTATTTTAATAGGTTTTTAAGAAAATTAGTAAATAGTTTGTTAATGGTCTGAGTGAAAGGGGGGTGGGGGTGTTGTGTGTGTTCGATTAACTGAATTGATTTTCACTGTCTGGTGTTTAGGAATTTCTGCACCCCAAATTCAGCACATGTGGCAGGCAGGGGATGTGCGTCAAACCGACTAGGCCCAGACCTGCTAGTATATTTCACCCATTAGCACACAACACCAGGCCGGGCTGGAGGCTCAGTGGCACCAACCAATAAACGGTCTGTTGTTCCATGACTGCCCACAGCTCCTGCGCGGTGCGGGGTTTGTCCCACAAACACACAAGTTTTAAAACAACCTGCTGTCATTTCCCCCTGGCTGTGCTGCTGTGGGTGGTGAAGGTGTTACGCTGAGCGGATGAGGAGGAGGTAGTGGAGGAGGAAGCTGAGTAGGAGGAGGAGGTAACAGGATACAAAGAGAAATGCCCAGCAATCCTCGGGGCGGAAGGACATTCGCAAAAATGCTATCCGCCTCTGGGCCAGCCGCACCATTTACCCACTGTGTTGTTGGTTATGTGGAAGTTTCCTCAGATAGCGTTGCGCAGTGCACATTTTTTCTGTGCGCCACTTAGTTGTGCAGGGAAGGGATGGCTCACATGAAAAAGTAGCTGGGATACACATACTGTGGGACAGCCACCACCATAAGGTTTTTAAAACTGTCCACCAGACAGAATGACAGCATTTCAAAGGACCAGGAAGTTTGAAATAAGGCATTCAGAGCCATGAGTAGGGAGGTACTTCCTCTTTCTATTTATTTTTCTCTCCGGTGTTTGGGAGATGGACAGCTGATAGCTGAACACTTCCATGGGATTTGGTGGAGATGCTTGGTGACAATGACAGATGTGGTGGCGTTGCTGCCACATCCTCTGTTTGCTGGGTGACAATTGCCTCTGTCACTCACTTGGGCTCAAGTTTAGAATGTTTATTTATTATTTTTCTGTATTTTATTTTAAGTCATTTCCCTATCCACATATGTTTGCAAGGCATTTACCTACATTTTGCTGCCTTTTGCAGCCCTCTAGCCCTTTCCAGGGCTATTTTACACCCATTTAAGTGCCCAAAAGTTCAGGTCCCCATTTACTTCAATGGGGTTCGGGTTTAGGGTAAAGTTCTGGTCGAGTTCGGATCCCGTACCCGAACATTTTCGTGAAGTTCGCCCAAACTTCTCGAACCCGAACATCCAGGTGTTCGCTCAACTCTACTGGTGACGTCACCGAATACACTGCTGGACAGAAGCCTCTGCCTAGCAGTGTAAAAACATAAACATGCTCATATTAGGGGCCTGCCTGGGTGAAATCATGACAACCCCTTTAACAGGACTGCGTAGGGTTTTTACTAAGACTGGCATGTAAAACGCTTGTATTTAGCAAATGACCCCCATCATTTATCTCACACTGTGATGACCATAAATTATTGCTTTTTGTACATATTGCCTTCCAAAGACAGGAATAATGTCATCAAAAAGTCTTTCACCCCAAATCCATATGAATGGTATGTTATGGTTATGGTATCAATGAAAACTCAAACTTGCCTAGCAAAAACAAACCCTTATACAGTTAGGTTGATGGAAAAATAAAAATGTTATTGGTCATACAGTGACACAAAATAACTTTGTAAAAAAAAAATTGTTTTTATAGTTCAAAAGTAGTAAAATAAACTATTTAAATTTGGTATCACCAAAATTGTAATGGCCTTTTAAAATGTGGAGATGAAAAAAGGGCCAAACTAGGCCACATTCTTGAGGGTTACATTTTTCAGTCTTTATCACTAGTTTCACCTTTTGGTCGGATTCACCAAACAGTGATACAAAAATGCACCCTCTATTTTGAGCATTCGTTGTGCCCATTTTTCATCCATTTTTGTCAGTTCACTTCTGCTGTTATTTTTTTGAAAGCATATAGTGGCCTATTTCAGTCTTACAAGAAAAATATATTCTCAGGTCACTTCTGCAGTAATTTCTGGTGAAAGTGTATAGGGGCGTATTTCAGTACTACAAGAAAAATGTATACGCACTTCACTCTTTAATAGATTTCAGTTGAAACCGTATAGTGGCCTATTTCAGTCGATTAAGAAAAATATATTCTCAGGTCACTTCTGCAGTTATTTCTGTTGAAAGTGTATAGTGGCATATTCAGTACTACAAGAAAAATCTATTCTCAGTTCACTGTTGCAGTTATATCTGGTAAAGCCTTTACTGGCGTATTGCAGTAGAAAAAGAAATATACAGTTGTGTTCAAAATTATTCAACCCCAATGCTGTAAAGGGTTTTAGGGAATTTAGTGTACATTTGTAATTGTGTTCAGAATGAAATCTTACAAAGGCTTTTTAAAGAACCAAATGCAACTAAAATGACATCAATTGTTTTTGTAATACAGTATTAAATGTTTTTTTTGTGATTTCTTCATTGACACAACTGTTCAACCCCTTAAAGACTACCACTCTTAAGAACAGAGGTTCATTCAAGTGTTTTTGATCAGGTATTGAAAACACCTGTGGATGTCAAGGAGCAGCAATCAAGCATAATAAGCACCAATTAGGCAGATTTGAAATGACTGTGATACTCAGCTCCTTCTAGACATTTACTGGTGTGTTTACAAACATGGTGAAATCAAGGGGATGGTCCAGGAAGACAAGAGAAAAGGTGATTTCTCTTCACAGGAAGGGCAATGGCTATAAGAAGATTGCAAAGATTTTAAAAATACCAAGAGACACCATAGGAAGCATCATTCGCAAATTCAAGGAAAAGGGCACTGTTGAAACGCTACCTGGTTGTGGCAGAAAGAAGATGCTGACTTTGACTGCTGTGCGCTACCTGAAGCGCAGAGTGTTGAAAAATCCTCGTGTGACTGCTGAGGAACTGAAAAAAGATTTGTCAGATGTGGTTACTGAAGTTTCAGCTTAGACAATAAGGCTCACACTGCGTAATGAAGGCCTCCATGCCAGAACTCCCAGGCGCACCCCCCTGCTGTCTCCAAAGAATAAGAAGAGTCGACTGCAGTATGCCAAAAGTCATGTGGACAAACCACAAAAGTTTTGGGATAGTGTTCTGTAGACTGATGAAACAAAATTAGAACTGTTTGGGCCCATAATTCAATTCTATGTTTGGAGGAGGAAGAACAAGGCCTATGAAGAAAAGAACACTTTGCCTACTGTGAAGCATGGCGGGGGGTCAATCATGCTTTGGGGCTGTTTTGCTTCTACAGGTACAGGGAAGCTTCAGCGTGTGCAAGGTACCATGAATTTTCTTCAGTACCAGGAGATATTGGATGAAAATGTGATGCAGTCCGTCACAAACCTGAGGCTTGGGAGACATTGGACCTTTCGACAGGACAATGATCCCAAGCATACCTCCAAGTCCACTAGAGCATGGTTGCAGATTAAAGGCTGGAACATTTTGAAGTGGCCATCGCAGTCACGAGACTTAACCACTTAAGCCCCCCTAGCTTAAACACCCTTAATGACCAGGCCACTTTTTACAATTCTGCACTACACTACTTTCACCGTTTATTGCTCCGTCATGCAACTTACCACCCAAATGAATTTTACCTCCTTTTCTTCTCACTAATAGAGCTTTCATTTGGTGGTATTTCATTGTTGCTGACGTTTTTACTTTTTTTGCTATTAATCAAAAATTACCGAAATTTTTGCAAAAAAATGACATTTTTCACTTTCTGTTGTAATTTTTTTTTTTTAAAACTACATTTCTATATAAATTTTTCGCAAAATTTATTGTTCTACATGTCTTTGATAAAAAAAAATACAATAAGTGTATATTTATTGGTTTGGGTAAAAGTTATAGCGTTTACAAACTATAGTGCAAAAAGTGAAATTC
This sequence comes from Bufotes viridis, assembly GCA_033119425.1. Classification (NCBI taxonomy): domain Eukaryota; kingdom Metazoa; phylum Chordata; class Amphibia; order Anura; family Bufonidae; genus Bufotes; species Bufotes viridis. Next base: position 332,419,046 of record CM065591.1, on the reverse strand, counting down.
GGCATTTTGAAGCAGCTCTGACTTTCTGAGCACCTGTCATGTTTCTTCAGGTGCTAGAATGTCAGGAAAGTATAAATACCCCCAAATGACACCATTTTAGAAAGAAGACACCCCAAAGTATTCATGGAGGGGCATGGTGAGTTCATGTATCATTTCATTTTTTCACAAGTTAGCGGAAAATGACACTTTCTGAGGAAAAAAATAAAAATAATAAAGTTTCCATTTCTGCTAACTTCTGGCAAAAAAATGAAATCTCCCACGGACTCACTATGCCCCTCAGCGAATACCTTGGGGTGTCTACTTTCGAAATGGGGTCACTTGTGGGGTGTGTTTACTGTTCTGGCATTTTGAGCGGGGCTAAATTGTGAGCAGCCATGTAAAAGCTAAAGGTACTCGTTGGAATTTGGGCCCCTTTGCACCCAGGCTGCAAAAAGTGTCACTCATGTGGTATCGCCGTACTCAGGAGAAGTAGGGCAATGTGTTTTGGGGTGTATTTTTACATATACCCATGTTGGGTGAGAGAAATATCTCTGTAAACTGACAACTTTGTTTAAAAAAATTTAAAAAGTTGTCGATTACAGCGATATTTCTCACACAAAGTATGGGTATATATAAAAATACACCCCAAAACACATTGCCCTACTTCTCCTGAGTACGGCGATACCACATGAGTGACACTTTTGCAGCCTGAGTGCAAAGGCCCAAATTCCAATGAGTACCTTTAGGATTTCACAGGGCATTTTTACGCATTTGGATTCCAGACTTCTTCTCACGCTTTAGGGGCCCCTAAAATGCCAGGACAGTATAAATACCCCACATGTGACCCCATTTTAGAAAGAAGACACCCCAAGGTATTCCGTGAGGGTATGGTGAGTTTATGTAAAATTTTATTTTTGTCACAAGTTAGTGAAATATAAGACTTTGTAAAAAAAAAAAAAAAAATATCAATTTCCGCTAACTTGTGCCAAAAAAAAAAATTTCTGTGAACTTGCCATGCCCCTCACAGAATACCTTGGGGTGTCTTCTTTCCAAAATGGGCTCACATGTGGGGTATTTATACTGCCCTGGCATTTTAGGGGCCCTAAAGCGTGAGAATCCAAAATGAGTAAAAATGCCCTGTGAAATCCTAAAAGGTACTCATTGGTTTTAGGGCCCTTTGCGCATCTTGGCTGCAAAAAGTGTCACTCATGTGGTATCGCCGTACTCAGGAGAAGTAGGGCAATGTGCTTTGGGGTGTATTTTTACATATTCCCATACTGGGTGTGAGAAATATCTCTGTAAATGACAACTTTTAAAAAAATTTATACAAAGTTGTCAATTTATAGAGATATTTCTCTTACCCAGTATGGGTATATGTAAAAATACACCCTAAAACACATTGCCCTACTTCTCCTGAGTACGGCGATACCACATGTGTGACACTTTTGCAGCCAAGATGTGCAAAGGGCCCTAAAACCAATGAGTACCTTTTAGGAGGGCATTTTTATGCATTTTTCTTCTCACGCTTTAGGTCCCCTAAATTGCCAGGGCAGTATAAATACCCACATGTGACCCCATTTTGGAAAGAAGACACCCCAAGGTATTCAATGAGGGGCATGGCGAGTTCACAGAAGATTTTTTTGGCACAAGTTAGCGGAAATTGATTTTTATTGTTTTTCTCAAAAGTCTCCCTTTCTGCTAACTTTTGACAAAAAGTTAAATTTTTCATGGACTCACTATGCCCCTCAGCGAATACCTTGGGGTGTCTTCTTTCCAAAATGGGGTCACATGTGGGGTGTTTGTACTGTTCTGGCATTTTGGGCGGGGCTAAATTGTGAGCAGCCATGTAAAGCTAAAGGTACTCGTTGGAATTTGGGCCCCTTTGCGCACCCAGGCTGCGAAAAGTGTCACTCATGTGGTATCGCCGTACTCAGGAGAAGTAGGGCAATGTGTTTTGGGGTGTATTTTACATATACCCATGCTGGGTGAGAGAAATATCGCTGTAAATTGACAACTTTGTATAAAAAAATTTAAAAAGTTGTCATTTACAGAGATATTTCTCTCACCCAGCATGGGTATATGTAAAAATACACCCCAAAACACATTGCCCTACTTCTCCTGAGCACGGCGATACCACATGTGTGCCACTTTTTGCAGCCAAGATGCGCAAAGGGGCCCTAAACCAATGAGTACCTTTAGGATTTCACAGGGCATTTTTACGCATTTGGATTCTCACGCTTTAGGACCCCTAAAATGCCAGGGCAGTATAAATACCCCACATGTGACCCCATTGTGGAAAGAAGACACCCCAAGGTATTCCGTGAGGGGCATGGTGAGTTCACAGAAAAAAATTTTTGGCACAAGTTAGCGGAAATTGATTTTTTTTTTTTTTTTTACAGTCTCATATTCCACTAACTTGTGACAAAAAATAAAATTTTACATGAACTCCCCATACCCCTCACGGAATACCTTGGGGTGTCTTCTTTCTAAAATGGGGTCACATGTGGGGTTTTTGTACTGCCCTGGCATTTGAGGGTCTCCGCAATCATTACACGTATGGCCAGCATTAGGAGTTTCTGCGATTCTCCTTATATTGAGCATACGGGTAATGAGATTTTTTCCGTTCAGCCTCTGGGCTGAAAAAATAAATAAATGAACGGCACAGATTTTTTCATTCGCATCAATCAATGTGGATGAAAAAATCTCTGCCAAAATCAGTGACTGCGGTGCGGTGGGCTGGGCGCTAGCTACCTAACAAGTAGCTAACTAACTGGCGGTGATAAGGGACCCTTATGCCCCATTCACACGTCCGAAATTCTGTTTGCGGAACGGAATTGCGGACCCATTCATTTCTATGGGGACAGACTTTGTCCCGCTCGGATCCGGAATTACGGATCCGCACTTACGGGTCTGCATTTCCGTTCCGCAAAAATATAGAACATGCCCTTTTCTTGTCCGCAACTGCGGACAAGAAAAAGCATTTTCTATATAGTTCTGGCAATGTGCGGATCTGCAAAATGCGGAAAGCACATTGACGGTGTCCGTGTTTTGTGGATCCGCGCCGCGGATCCGTGGCACGGATCTGTGGATCCGCGGAACCGCAAAACACATATGGACATGTGAATAGAGCCTTACAGGGGGTGATCAGTGACAGGGGGTGATCAGGGAGTCTATATGGGGTGATCAAGGGTTAACAAGGGGTTAATAGTGGTTATAAAGTGAGGGGGGTGGGGGTGGGGTTAGTGTAGTGTTTGGTGCAACTTTACATTGTTACCTGGTCCTCTGGTGGTCGATCCCAGTAAATGGGACCACCAGAGGACCAGGTATTAGGTATATCAGACGCTGTTAGCAACACAGCGTCTGATATACCACTTTGATCTCATTTATTTTACATTTACAGCCTGCCAGCGATTGATCATCGCTGGCAGGCTGTAGTACAACTGCAGAGCCGCGCTCTGCTGTGAACGCGCGCGTGCGCGTGCGCGCGTTCACAGCAGATCTCGGCTCTCGCGAGATGACACACGGATGCGTCCAGGAGGAACAAACTTGCCGCCGCCTGGACGCATCCGTGCGTTCGGCGGTCGGCAAGCGGTTAAATCCGATTGGGAAGCTCTGGTGGGACTTAAAGAATAGTGATGAGCGGCAGGGGCAATATTCGATTTCACGATATTTTGCGAATATTTGGGCCAATATTCGCCATATATTCAAAAATTCGCAAATTCGTAATCTCCAGTCATTATTTTCTTGATTGTGAAAATGCGCGCACAAATTTGCATAAATTTGCATAAAAATTCGCATAAACTGGCATTTTAAAGCTATCGTTTAAATGCAAATTTATGCGAATTTTTAGGCGAACATATGCAAATTTTAGGCACATTTATGCACATTTTTATGCAAATTTCCGCAATCAAGAAAATAATGACATTATTTTCGTGCTTGCGACAATTTGCATATAAAAAATTTGCATAAAAACAAATATTCGCAATTGCGAATATATTTTGCGAAATTCTAAATATTCGCAAATTCTCAAAGTGCCGATATTCGCAATTAAAATTCGCAATTCGAAAATTCGTGATCAACACTATTAAAGAAAGCAGTTGCAGCGGACAAGCCTAAGAATGTGACTGAACTTGTCACGACTGTGACTGATCCAGATAGGTTTGGGAAGAGAAGGTCGCAGCGACTTGCTACTCGCGATAGCTTGTGAGTTTGCTTCATTGTTCAGGGTATGTCATCCAGGTTTTGCCTTGTGAACCTTTTTGTCCTGACTGGGAGTTTGTAGGCATTCTTCTCAGGTGAGTGCTGTCTGCTACTCCCAGCTACTATATTAGTTTCAGTTTCACTTGCAGTCATTGCCAGATATAGTCCTTACTTCCAGTGCTATTCTGACCTTTGAAGGAGATCGTTTGACGGTATTGCTATGGAGCTCGTGTCTGGCGTGGACTGTCGTTGTTGGGATCATCTTCTCTGCTCGTGACTGGATAAGTCTATCTCTGCTGGAGATTGTTTGTTTGTTTGTTACTGTCTTCCCCTGTTGTTCTCCTAGACATGAGTGATGGTGACTAGTGCTCCCATCTGCCTTTCCCCAGTCTAGTCTTCTGAGGGTCACTCAGGGTTTAGGCATCCTGCTCGCCGCACGGGTTCACACCCCGTCTAGGGTATCAGGGCAGACAGATGCCAGCGTAGGGTTTGTCAGGGGTGGCCGTTCTATTTCCCATCCGTAGATAAGGGTCCCCCTTCCACTCCGTCTGGTGCGACACGACTGCTGCTGGGATAGCGGTCGTGACAGTATATTTGGCCTTTTAAAAAAAAAAAGTGACATTTCCTTTTTTTTTTGCCTGCTGTTTTGCTTTGTATTCTTCTGTTCCACTATGGATCCGGTTACGGTTTTGGCGAAACAATTACAGGGGTTATCCCTTGAAGTGGCAGGATTAAAAGCAACAGTACTGCAGCAGCAGCAGCAATCCTTGGGTTCCACCGTTGCTATGGGAGACCAAGGTACTCCTGAGCCAAAAGTGGCTTTTCCTGATAGGTTCTCAGGAGGGAGAGACCAATTTGTAACCTTCAGAGAAGCTTGTAAATTGTTCTTCAGGTTACGCCCTAGATCCTCCGGCGGTGAGGAACAACGGGTGGGCATTGTAATTTCTCTCCTGCAAGGAGATCCGCAGGCTTGGGCTTTCTGTTTACCATCTGGGTCTCTTGAGGCTGCTATGTCTCTGTCCATAAGAATCGACAGACGACTCAGGGAGAGACTATTAAATTCTACAGAGGCCTCTATAGGGCAGGGATCGGTTTGTTGTGATCCAGTCTAACCAATGCAAATAGGGGGCGCCACTAGACGGGTGAATCCTCCTAAGGTCCGCCATAGGTCAGAGGTTTGTTTTCGTTGTGGGGGAGGGGTCATTTTGTAAAGGCATGTCCCTCAGAACCCAAGAGATCACAAACTAAGGAGCCGCCGGAAAACTAGAGTCCCCAGACTGTGCGGAGGATAACAGTCTGGGCGTATTCGTTTCCTCCATACGCATGTCTCAGTTTTTGTTGTCCGCTACCGTTGTGGCGGGCAATAAGACTGAGATCTGTTCCGTCTTTTTGGACAGTGGGGCGGGGTCAATTTGGTGGATTCACGGTTTGCTCAGGCTCTGGGTTTTACTCCGGAACCGGTACGCAGAACTATTCCTGTTTTTGCCATCGACTCCTCCCCTCTTACTCAGAGAGAGTTAACTCAGATCGTCCATAATATCCATCTGCAGGTAGGGGACCTCCATAAAGAGCATATCTCTTGTTATGTCCTGGACGGTCTTCCGGCTCCTATGGTTTTGGGGCTTCCCTGGCTGGTGACTCACAATCCCGTGGTGGATTGGCAGGCCGGGGAGATTGTGGAGTGGAGTGAACATTGTAAGGACAACTGCTTGAGTAGTAGGTGCTCAACACTCTCTGTAACATCTCTACCTTCCTTTCTGTCAGATTTTATGGATGTGTTCTCTGAGAAGGGTTGTCAGGGTTACCACCTCATCGTCCATATGATTGCCCAATTAATCTGTTACCTGGGGCAAAACTACCTAAAACCCGGTTATACAATCTTTCTGGCCCGGAGAGGAAGGCTATGAAAGATTATATTTCGGAAAGTTTGGCTAAGGGACACATCAGACCCTCTTCTTCACCCGTGGCTGCAGGGTTCTTTTTCGTTAAAAAGAAAGATGGGGGCCTGCGTCCTTGCCTGGATTTCCGGGAAATAAACCGGATAACTATCCGTGATCCCTATCCTCTTCCTCTCATTCCTGACCTCTTTAATCAGGTTGCTGGTGCTAAATGGTTCTCCAAAATGGATCTCAGAGGAGCCTATAACCTAGTTTGCATCAAAGAGGGGGATGAGTGGAAGACGGCTTTTAATACTCCGGAAGGGCATTATGAAAATCTGGTCATGCCATTTAGTCTTACTAATGCGCCTGCGGTGTTCCAACATTTTGTCAACGATATTTTTAGTCACCTTATCGGGAGATTTGTTGTGATATATCTTGATGACATCCTGGTCTATTCTCTGGATCTGGATACACATAAGATCCATGTGAGACAAGTGCTGCAGATATTAAGGGCCAACAAATTGTTTGCTAAATTAGAGAAATGTGTGTTCGCCGTAAAAGAACTGCCATTTCTGGGGTATGTGTTGTCAGATTCAGGTTTCCGCATGGATCCAGAGAAAGTCCGGGCAATTATGGACTGGGATCTGCCTGAGAACCTGAAGGCATTGCAACGCTTCCTGGGGTTTGCCAATTTTTATAGGAAGTTTATAAAGAACTATTCCTTGGTGGTCAATCCACTGACGGACATGACCCGAAAGGGATCCGATTTTTCCAAATGGTCACATGCAGCCAAAACTGCCTTTACATCTCTGAAGGAAAGATTCACCTCGGCTCCTATTCTCGTACAGCCAGATGTCTCGCTTCCTTTTATTGTAGAGGTTGACGCATCTGAGGTGGGGGTGGGAGCGGTACTATCTCAGGGCCCGTCCCTGGTGAATGGCGTCCGTGTGCTTTCTTTTCGAAGAAATTGTCTACTGCAGAAAGGAACTATGACATTGGCAACAGGGAACTTTTGGCTATTAAGTTGGCCTTAGAGGAGTGGCGTCATTTTTGGAGGGGGCGGTTCATCCCGTCACAGTGATTACCGATCACAAGAACTTAGTATATCTGGAGTCTGCTAAACGCCTCACCCCTAGACAGGCTCGGTGGTCGTTGTTTTTACTAGGTTTAATTTTGTAATAACCTATCGCCCGGGGCAAAAATACTAAGGCGGATGCATTGTCTCGAAGTTTTCCTGGAGGGGTGATGATGATGTTCCAGAGCCTATTTTGCAAAAGGGGTGGTGGTCTCTGCATTACACTCAGGTTTAGAGGGGAGGGTGTTGGAAGCTCAGGGGACGCCCGGCCTCCTGCCCCTCGGATAAACTGTTTGTGCCAGAAAATTTACGCCTGGAGATACTAAAGGAACACCATAACTCCGCACTGGCAGGACACCCAGGTAGTAAGGCAACCTCTGAATTAGTGTCTCGTCGGTTCTGGTGGCCTAAGTGGCGCCAGGAGGTGTTGAATTTTGTGTCTGCATGTCCTACCTGTGCTCGTTCTAAGGTGGATCATACTCGTCCGGCAGGGCGTCTTTTACCTCTGGCCATCCCCAACAGGCCTTGGACGCACCTATCAATGGATTTCATTACTGATCTACCAGTATCAGCGGGGAAGACTGTTATTCTTGTTGTTGTTGACAGATTCAGTAAAATGGTGCACTTTATTGCTCTGACCGCTTTGCCTAATGCGAACACACTGGCTCAGGTTTTTATTGACCACATCGTGAAGCTTCACGGGGTCCCTTCCGATATTGTTTCGGATCGTGGTACCCAATTTGTTTCTAAATTTTGAAAAGCTTTTTGTTCTCGTTTAGGGGTTCATCTGTTGTTTTCTTCATCTTTCCATCCACAGTCCAACGGTCAGACTGAACGTACCAATCAAAACCTAGAGACGTATTTGAGATGCTTTGTTTCCGAAAATCAGGAGGAGTGGTCATCTTATTTACCGTTAGCCGAGTTTGCCATTAATAATCGTCGTCAAGAATCCACCGATAAGTCACCATTTTTTGGTGCGTATGGTTTCCATCCTCAGTTTTGTACGTTTAGTGAGGGGGGGGCCGTCTGGGATTCCCGAGGAGGAACGATTTGCGTCTTCACTTTCATCAGTGTGGCAGAGTGTGCAAGAAAGTTTGAAGAGAATTGGTGGCAGCTACAAACGTGTGGCTGATAAGAAGCGCTCTGAAGGTCCGGACCTTGGGGTGAATGACTTGGTGTGGTTGTCTACCAGAAATATCAAGTTGAAGGTTCCCTCATGGAAATTAGGTCCGAGATTTATTGGTCCTTATAGGGTAATTAAGATCATTAACCCGGTGGCTTTTCGTCTGGAGCTACCTCAGACTCTAAGGATCCATAATGTCTTCCACAGATCTCTGCTTAAGAGATATGTAGAACCTCCTGAACCATTGCCACTACCGCCTCCACCGGTGGTTGTTGATGGCAGTCTTGAGTTTCAGGTAGAAAAGATTGTTGATTTACGATATGTTCGCCGCTCTCTTCAGTACCTGGTGCACTGGAAAGGTTATGGTTCCGAAGAGAGAATGTGGGTGCCAGCATCAGAGATAAAGGCGGACAGACTCATTCGGGCTTTTCATAGGTCCCACCCGGAGAGGCCTGGTCTTGAGGGTCCGGTGGCCCCTCGTAGAAAGGGGGTACTGTCACGACTGTGACTGATCCAGATAGGTCTGGGAAGAGAAGGTCGCAGCGACTTGCTACTCGCGATAGCTTGTGAGTTTGCTTCATTGTTCAGGGTATGTCATCCAGGTTTTGCCTTGTGAACCTTTTGTCCTGACTGGGAGTTTGTAGGCATTCTTCTCAGGTGAGTGCTGTCTGCCACTCCCAGCTACTATATTAGTTTCAGTTTCACTTGCAGTCATTGCCAGATATAGTCCTTACTTCCAGTGCTATTCTGACCTTTGAAGGAGATCTTTTGACGGTATTGCTGTGGAGCTCGTGTCTGGCGTGGACTGTCGTTGTTGGGATCATCTTCTCTGCTCGTGACTGGATAAGTCTATCTCTGCTGGAGATTGTTTGTTTGTTACTGTCTTCCCCTGTTGTTCTCCTAGACATGAGTAATGGTGACTAGTGCTCCCATCTCCCTTTCCCCAGTCTAGTCTTCTGAGGGTCACTCAGGGTTTAGGCATCCTGCTCGCCGCACGGGTTCACACCCCATCTAGGGTATCAGGGCAGACAGATGCCAGCGTAGGGTTTGTCAGGGGCGGCCGTTCTATTTCCCATCCGTAGATAAGGGTCCCCCTTCCTCTCTGTCTGGTGCGACACGACTGCTGCTGGGATAGCGGTCGTGACAGAACTTGAGGCTTTTGCCCATGAAGAATGGGCGAAGATACCCGTAGATCGCTGCAAGACACTTGTCTCAAGCTATGCTTCACGTTTAAAAGCTGTTATAACTGGAAAAGTATGTTGTACTAAGTACTAAGATTGAATGTCACTTGGGGGTTGAATAAAACTGATAATGATGTGAGCACAGAAAAGACATTTGTGGTTATTTCATTATAAATGTTATGTTATATTTGTCTGACTTACAAGTGCCTCTTTGATTTAATTGTAAACAAGATGACTGAAATGATCAAAATCAATGTCAAACTGGCCAAAACACTCAATTTCAGTGGGGGTTGAATAATTTTGAACACAACTGTACATTCACCATTCGCTGCTGCACTTATATCTTGAAAAACCTTTATTGACATATAGCATTAGAAAAGTTAAGAGTTCACTGTTTCAGTTATATGTGGTAAAGCCTTTAGTGGCGTATTTCTGTAGAAAAATCAAGATTTATTCAGCATTAAGCTTTGCAGTTATATGTGAGAAAGTCCTTTTTGCGGTATTGACTGAATTGTTGTGGTGAAGTTTTGTATTTACGTTTTACACACTGCTTGCTTACGTGAAAACGTCCATAAGAGCGGCGCATCAATACAGGTGAGTACACTGTGCACTAACCCTTCACAAAAATTAGAACTAATTCACACCAGCCCGCATCTATCTGCGGTATTGCTTACTGGACACTACGTGGACTTTTCTGCAGCACAGAAACCGCACGAGGACCTACTTCCTCCGCTACGTCCCATTCACTTCAGATCACTCTACCTCAGGCGCCGTTGTTTTTTTTGAAATTGACAGCCTATAACACTCCGTTGAAAAGCCTTTAGTGGCGTTCACTGTTCCAGTTATATGTGGTAAAGCCTTTAGTGGTGTATATCAGTAGAAAAATAAAAAGATATTCGGCGTTCAGCGCAGCAGTAAGAAATTGTATTCAACGCTGCAGTCATATGTGGTAAAATCTTTTGTGAATTATTTTGGTGGAAGGTAAAAATTGTATTCAGCATTCAGCACTGCTGTTATATGCGGTAAAATCTGCAACTCTGCCGCCACTTCCAGACTCTGTCATTGAGCCACTCTGTTGTCTCCTCATGCTGCCGCCACCTACACACTTTGTGATTATGCCACTCTGTGGTCTCCTCATGCTGCTGCCACCTCCAGACTCTGTTATTGTGCCGCTCTGTGGTCTCATTCTGTTGCGACCTCCAGATTCTGTCATTGTGCCGCTCTGAGGTCTCCTCATGCTGCTGCCACCTCCAGACTCTGTCATTATGCCTCTCTGTGGTTTCCAGATGCTGCTGCCACTTCCAGACTCTGTCATTGTGCCGCTCTGTGATCTCCTTATGCTGCTGCCACCTCCATACTCTGTCACTGTGCTGCTCTGTGATCTCCTTATGCTGCTGCCACCTCCAGTCTCTGTCATTGTGACGCTCTGTGGTCTGCTCGTGGAACTACCACCTCTACATTTTGTCATTGTGCCGCTCTGCGGTATCCTCATGCTGTTGCCACCTCCAGATTCTGTCATTGTGCCACTCTGTTGTCTAATCATGCTGCTGCCACCTCCAGACTCTGTCATTGTGCCATTCGGTGGCCTTCTCCTAATGCTGCCGCCACCTCCAGGCTCTGTCATTGTGCCGCTCTATGGTCTCCTCAGCTGCCGCCACCTTCAAACTCTGTCAATGTGCCTCACTGTGGTCTCCTCATGCTGCTGCCACCTGCAGACTCTCTTCTTGTGCCAGTCTGTGGTCTCTTCATGATGCTGCCACCTCCAGACTCTTTAATTATACCTCTCTCTTATCTCCTGATGCTGCTGCCACCTCCAGACTGTGTGATTGTGCCGCTCTGTTGTCTCCTCATGCTGCTGCCACCTCCAGACTCTGTTCCTTATGCCTCTCTGTGGTCTCCTTATGCTGCCACCACCTGCAGACCCGGCCAGTGTGCCACTCGGTGGCTTCCTCATGCTGCCACCACCTCCCGACTCTGTCATTGTGCCATTCGGTGGCCTTCTGCTAATGCTGCCTCCACCTCCAGACTCTGTCATTATGCCGCTTTGTGGTCTCCTCATGCTGCAGCCATCTCCAGAATCTGTTCTAGTGCCACTCTGCTGTCTCTTAATGCTGCTGCCACCTCCAGACTCTGAAATGATGCCTCTCTGTAATCTCCTTATGCTGCTGCCACCTCCCGACTCTGTTTCTGTACCACTCTGTGGTCTCTTTATGCTGCTGCCGCCTCCAGACTCAGTCATTATTCCTCTCTGTTTCCTCATGATGCTGATGCCACCTCAAGACTCTGTCATTATGCCGCTCTGTGGTCTCCTCATGCTGTTTCCACCTCCAAACTATGACAATGTGCCGCTCTGTGGTCTCCACATGCTTTTGCCACCTCCAGACTCTGTCATTGTGCCACTCTGTGGTCTCATCATGCTGCTGCCACCTCCAGACTCTGTAATGATGCCTCACTGTGGTCTCCTGATGCTGCTGCCACCTCCAGATTCTGTCATTGTGCCACTCTGTGGTCTCCTCATGCTGCTGCCACCTCCAGACTCTGTCATTGTAAAGCCCTGTGTTCTCCATTTGCTGCCAAGAACTATACGCTCTGTCATTGTGCCGCTCTGTGGCCTCCTGAGGCTGCTGCCACCTTCAGACTCTATCATTGTGCCGCTCTGTGGTCTCCTTGTGCATCTGCCACCTCTACATTTTGTCATTTTGCCGCTCTGTGGTCCCAACATGCTGTTGCCACCTCAAGATTCTGTCATTGTGCCACTCTGTGGTCTCCTTATGCTGCTGCCACCTCTAGACTCTGTCATTGTGAGGCTCTGAGGTCTCCTCATGCTGCTGCCACCTCCAGACTCTGTCATTGTGCTGGTCTATTGTCTTCTCATGCTGCTACCACCTCCTGACTCTGTTCTTGTGCCGCTCTTTGGTCTCCATATGCTGCCACCACCTGCAGACTTGGCCAGTGTGCCACTCGGTGGCTTCCTGATACTGCCGCCACCTCCAGACTCTGTCATTGTGCAATTCGGTGGCCTTCTCCTAATGCTGCCGCCAACTCCAGACTCTGTCATTATGCCACTCTGTGGTCTCCTGGAGCAACTGCCACCTCTACATTTTGTCATTGTGCCGCTCTGCGGGCTCCTCATGCTGCTGCCACCTCCATATTCTGTCATTGTGCCACTCTGTGGTCTTCTCATGCTGCTGCCACCACCAGACTCTGTCATTGTGCCGCTGTATGGTCTCCTCAGCTGCCGCCACCTTCAAACTCTGTCAATGTGCCTCTCTGTGGTCTCCTCATGCTGCTGCCACCTGCATACTCAGTCATTATGCCGCTCTGTGGTCTCCAGATGCTGCTGCCACCTCCAGACTCTCTTCTTGTGCCACTCTGTGGTCTCCTCATGCTGCTGCCACCTCCAGTCTCTGTCATTGTGCCACTCTGTGGTCTCCTGGTGCAACTGCCACCTCTACATTTTGTTATTGTGCCGCTCTGCGGTCTTCTCATGCTGCTGCCACCTCCAGATTCTGTCATTGTGCCACTCTGTGGTCTTCTTATGCTGCCACCACCTGCAGACTCCGCCAGTGTGCCGCTCGGTGGCTTCATCATACTGCCGCCACCTCCAGACTCTGTCATTGTGCCATTCGGTGGCCTTCTCCTAATGCTGCCGCCACCTCCCGACTCTGTCATTGAGCCACTCTGGGGTCTCCTCATGCTGCCGCCAACTGCACACTTTGTGATTATGCCACACTGTGGGCTCCTCATGCTGCTGCCACCTCCAGACTCTTTCATTGTGCCGCTCTGTGGTCTCCTCGTGAATCTGCCAACTCTACATTTTGTCATTGTGCCGCTCTGTGGTCTTCACCTGATGTTGCCACCTCCAGACTCGGTCATCGTGTCGCTCTGTTGACTCCTTATGCTGCCACCACCTCCAGACTCTGTCATTAAGCCGCTCTGTGGTCTCATCTTGCTGCCGCCACTTCAAGTCTCTGCCATTGTGCCGCTCTGTGGTCTTCTGGTGCAACTGCCACCTCTACATTTTGTCATTGTGCCGCTCTGCGTTCACCTCATGCTTCTGCCCCCTCCAGACTCTGTCATTGTGCCGCTCTGTGGTCTCCTCATGCTGTTGCCACCTCCAGATTCTGTCATTGTGCCACTCTGTGGTCTCCTCATGCTGCTGCCACCTCTTGAATCTGTCATTGTGGCGCTCTGAGGTCTCCTCATGCTGTTGCCAAATCCAGACTCTGTCATTGTGCCATTCCGTGGCCTTCTCCTAATTCTGCCGCCAACACCAAGCTCTGTCATTGTGCCGCTCTGTGGTCTCCTCATGCTGCCGCCGCCTCCACACTCGGTCATCGTGCCGCTATGCTGCCACCACCTGCAGACTCGGCCAGTGTGCCACTCGGTGGCTTCCTCATACTGCCGCCACCTCCAGACTCTGTCATTGTGCCATTCGGTGGCCTTCTACTAATGCTGCCGCCACCTCCAGACTTTGTCGTTATGCCGCTCTGTGGTCTACTCATGCTGCTGCCACCTCCAGACTCGGTCATTATGCCTCTCTGTGGTCTCCTGATGCTGCTGCCATCTCCAGACTCTGTCATTGTGCCGCTCTCTTGTCTCCTGATGATGCTGTCACCTCCAGTCTCTGTCAATGTGCCGCTCTGTGGTATCCACATGCTGTTGCCACCTCCAGGCTCGGTCATTGTGCAGCTCTGCGGTCTCCTTATGCTGCCACCACCTGCAGATTCGATCAGTATGCCAATCGGTGGCTTCCCCATACTGCCACCACCTCCAGAATCTGTCAATGTGCCCCTCAGTGGTCTTCTCATGCTGCCGCTACCTCCAGACTATGTCATTGAGCCGCTCTGTGGTCTCCTCATGCTGCAGCCACCTCCAGACTCTGTCATTATGCCTATCTGCGGTCTCCAGATGATGCTGCCACTCCCAGACTCTGTCATTGTGCCGCTCTGTGATCTCCTCATGCTGCTGCCACTTCCAGACTATGTCATTGTGCCACTCTGTGGTCTCTAGATGCTGCTGCCACTCCCAGACTATTTCATTGTGCCGCTCAGTGATCTCCTCTTGCTGCTGCCCCCTCCAGACCATGTTATTGTGCCACTCTGTGGTCTCCTCATGCTCCTGCAACCTCCAGACTCTGTCATTGTGCCACTCTGTGGTCTCCTCGTGAATCTGCCAACTCTACATTTTGTCATTGTGCCGCTCTGTGGTCTCATTCTTTTGCCACCTCCAGATTCTGTCATTGTGCCACTCTGTGGTCTCCTTATGCTGCTGCCACCTCTAGACTCTGTCATTGTGCCGCTCTGTGGTCTCCTCATACTGCTGCCACCTCCAGACTCTGTCATTATGCCTCTCTGTGGTCTCCAGATGCTGCTGCCACTTCCAAACTCTGTCATTGTGCCGCTCTGTGATCTCCTTATGCTGCTGCCACCTCCACACTCTGTCACTGTGCCACTCTGTGATCTCCTCATTCTGCTGCCACCTCCAGTCTCTGTCATTGTGCCTCTCTGTGGTCTAATCATGCTGCTGCCACCTCCTGATTCTGTCTTTGTGCCACTCTGTGGTCTAATCATGCTGCTGCCACCTCCAAACTCTGTCATTTTGCCATTCGGTGGCCTTCTTCTAATGCTGCCGCCACCTCCAGGCTCTGTCATTGTGATGCTCTATGGTCTCCTCAGCTGCTGCCACCTTCAAACTCTGTCAATGTGCCTCTCCGTGGTCTCCTCATGCTGCTGCCTTCAAACTCTGTCAATGTGCCTCTCTGTGGTCTCCTCATGCTGCTGCCACCTGCAGACTCTGTCATTATGCCGCTCTGTGGTCTCCAGATGCTGCTACCACCTCCAGACTCTCTTCTTGTGCCAGTCTGTGGTCTCTTCATGCTGCTACCACCTCCAGACTCTTTAATTATGACTCTCTATTATCTCCTGATGCTGCTGCCACCTCCAGACTGTGTGATTGTGCCGCTCTGTTGTCTCCTCATGCTGCTGCCACCTCCAGACTCTGTTCTTATGCCTCTCTGTGGTCTCCTTATGCTGCCACCACCTACAGACCCGGCCATTGTGGCACTCGGTGGCTTCCTCATGCTGCCGCCACCTCCAGACTCTGTCATTATGCCGCTTTGTGGTCTCCTCATGCTGCAGCCACCTCCATACTCTGTCATTGTGCCATTCGGTGGCCTTCTCCTAATGCTGCCGCCACCTCCAGGCTCTGTCATTGTGACGCTCTATGGTCTCCTCAGCTGCTTCCACCTTCAAACTGTTATTGTGCCACTCTGCTGTCTCTTAATGCTGCTGTCACCTCTAAACTCTGTAATAATGCCTCTCTGGTCTCCTCATGCTGCTGCCACCTCCAGACTCTGTCATTGTAAAACCCTGTGTTCTCCATTTGCTGCCAAGAACTATACGCTCTGTCATTGTGCCGCTCTGTGGCCTCCTGATGCTGATGCCACCTCGAGACTCTGTCATTGTGCCGCTCTGTGGTCTCCTCATGCTGCCACCACCTACAGACCCGGCCAGTGTGCCACTCGGTGGCTTCCTCATACTGCCGCCACCTCCAGACTTTGTCATTGTGCCATTCGGTGGCCTTCTCCTAATGCTGCCTCCACCTCCAGCCTTTGTCATTATGCCGCTTTGTGGTCTCCTCATGCTGCTGCCACCTCCAGACTCTGTACTTGTGCCACTCTGCTGTCTCTTAATGCTGCTGCCACCTCCAGACTCTATCATTATTCCACTCTGTGGTCTCCTGATGCTGCTGCCACCTCCATACTCTGTTCCTGTTCCACTCTGTGGTCTCTTTATGCTGCTGCCGCCTCCAGACTCAGTCATTATTCCTCTCTGTTTTCTCATGATGCTACTGCCACCTTAATACTCTGTCATTATGCCGCTCTGTGGTCTCCACATGCTTTTGCCACCTCCAGACTCTGTCATCGTGCTTCTCTGTGGTCTCCTCATGTTGCTGCCACATCCAGACTCTGTCAGTGTGCCGTTCTGTGGTCTTCTCCTGCATCTGCAACCTCTACATTTTGTCATTGTGCCGCTCTGTGGTCTCCTCATGCTGTTGCCACCTCCAGATTCTGTCATTGTGCCGTTCTGTTTTAGAACAAAAGGACCGGCACTCACCAACCTCAAGTTACTTGCTTTTATTAGTCACATAGAGCAAAATCATTATGCCATTTGGTGGCCTTCTCCTAATGCTGCCGCCACCTCCATGCTTTGTCATTGTGCCGCTCTGTGGTCTCCTCATGCTGCTGCCACCTCCAGACTCTGTCATTATGCCTCTTTGTGGTCTCCTGATGCTGCTGCCATCTCCAGTCTCTGTCATTGTGCCTCTCTGTGGTCTCCTCATGCTGCCGCCACCTCCAGACTCTGTCAATGCGCCTCTCTGTATTCCCTCATGCTGCCGCCACGTCCAGACTCTGTCACTGTGCCTCTCTGTGGCCTCCTCATGCTGCCTCCACCTCCAGACTCTGTCATTTTTCCTCTCAGTGGTCTCCTCATGCTGCTGCTACCTCCAGACTCTGTCATTGTGCCGCTCTGTGGTCTCCTTGTGCATCTGCCACCTCTACATTTTGTTATTGTGCATCTCTGTGGTCTCCTCATGCTGTTGCCATCTCCAAATTCTGTTATTGTGCAGCTCTGTGGTCTCCTCATTGTGCTGCCAACTCTGTACTCTGTTATTGTGCTGCTCTGTGATCTTCTCATGCTGGTGCCACCTCCAGACTCTGTCATGGTGCCGATCTGTGGTCTCCTCATGCTGCCGCCACCTCCAGACTCTGTCATTATGACGCTCTGTGGTCACCTCATGCTGCTGCCACCTCCACACCTTGTTCTTGTGCCACTCTGTGGTCTTCTTATGCTGCAACCACCTACAGACTTGGCTAGTGTGCCATTCGGTGGCTTCCTCATACTGCCGCCACCTCCAGACTCTGTCATTGTGCCATTAGGTGGCCTTCTCCTAATGCTGTCACCACCTCCAGACTCTGTCATTGTGCCACTCTGTGGTCTCCTCATGCTGTTGCCAACTCCAGACTATGACAATGTGCCGCTCTGTGGTCTCCACATGCTTTGCCACCTCCAGACTCTGTCATTGTGCTTCTCTGGGGTCTCCTCATGCTTCCACCACCTCCAGACTCTGTCATTGTGCCACTCGGTGGTCCCATCAAGCTGCTGCCACCTCCAAACTCTGTCATTATGCCACTCTGTGGTATCCTCATGCTGCTGCCACCTCCAGATTCTGTCATTGTGCCACTCTGTGGTCTTCTCATGCTGCTGCCACCTCCAGACTCTGTCAATATGCCCCTCTGTGGACTCCTGATGCTGCTGCCACTTCCAGACTCTGTCATTGCGCCTCTCTGTAGTCTCCTGATGCTGCCGCCACCTCCAGACTCTGTCAATGTGCCACTCTGTGGTCTTCTCATGCTGCTGCCACCTCCAGTCTCTGTCATTGTGCCGCTCTGCGGTCTCCTCATGCTGCTGCCACCTCTAGACTCTTTCATTGTGCCGCTCTGAGGTCTAATCATGCATCTGCCACCTCCAAACTCTGTCATTGTTCCACTCTGTAGTCTCCACATGCTGCTGCCACCTCCAGACTCTGTCATTGTGCCGGTCTGTGGTCTCTTCGTGCATCTGCCACCTCTAAATTTTGTCATTGTGCCGCTCTGTGGTCTTTTCATGCTGTTGCCACCTCCAGATTCTGTCATTGTGCCACTCTGTGGTCTCCACATGCTGCTGCCACCTCTAGACTCTTTCATTGTGCCGCTCTGAGGTCTAATCAAGCATCTGCCATCTCCAGACTCTGTCATTGTGCCACTCTATGGTCTCCACATGCTGCTGCCACCTCCAGACTCTGTCATTGTGCCGCTCTGTGGTCTCCTCATGCATCTGCCACCTCCAGACTCTGTCATTGTGCCACTCTGTGGTCTCTCATGCTGCTGCCACCACTCAGACTCTGTCATTGTGCCGCTCTGATGTCTCCTCATGCTGATGCC
The DNA here is from genome assembly GCA_033119425.1 of Bufotes viridis. Classification (NCBI taxonomy): domain Eukaryota; kingdom Metazoa; phylum Chordata; class Amphibia; order Anura; family Bufonidae; genus Bufotes; species Bufotes viridis. Next base: position 332,400,622 of record CM065591.1, on the reverse strand, counting down.
ACCTCTAGAACTCTGTCATTATGCCATTCTGTTGGCCTTCACCTAATGCTACCGCCACCTCCAGACTCTGTCATTGTGCCGCTCTGTGGTCTCCTCATGCTGCTGCTACCTCCAGTCTCTGTCATTGTGCTGCTCTGTGGTCTCCTCGTGCAACTGCCACCTCTAAATTTTGTCATTTTGCTGCTCTACGGTCTTCTCATGCTGTTGCCACCTCCAGATTCTGTCATTGTGCCGCTCTGTGGTCTCCTCATGCTGCTGTCACCTCTAGACTCTGTCATTGTACCGCTCTGAGGTCTAATCATGCTGCTACCACCTCCAGACTCTGTCATTTTTCCACTCTATGGTCTCCACATGCTGCTGCCACCTCCAGACTCTGTCATTGTGCCTTTCTGTGGTTTCCTCATGCATCTGCCACCTCTAGATTTTGTCATTGTGCCGCTCTGTGGTCTCCTCATGCTGTTGCCACCTCCAGATTCTGTCATTGTGCCGCTCTGTGGTCTCCACATGATGCTGCCACCTCTAGACTCTGTCATTGTGCTGCTCTGATGTCTCCTCATGCTGTTGCCACCTCAAAACTTTGTCATTATGCCATTCGGGGCCTTCTCCTAATGCTATCGCCATCTCCAGATTCTGTCATTGTGCTGCTCTGTGGTCTCCTCATGCTGCTGCCACCTCCAGACTCTGTCATTGTGCCTCTCTGTGGTCTCCTCATGCTGCTGCCACATCCAGACTCTGTCAGTGTGCCCTTCTGTGGTCTTCTCCTGCATCTGCAACCTCTACATTTTGTGATTGTGCCGCTCTGTGGTCTCCTCATGCTGCTGCCACATCCAGACTCTGTCAGTGTGCCGCTCTGTGGTCTTCTCCTGCATCTGCAACCTCTACATTTTGTCATTGTGCCGCTCTGTGGTCTCCTCATGCTGTTGCCACCTCCAGATTCTGTCATTGTGCCGTTCTGTTTTAGAACAAAAGGACCGGCACTCACCAACCTCAAGTTACTTGCTTTTATTAGTCACATAGAGCAAGATCATTATGCCATTTGGTGGCCTTCTCCTAATGCTGCTGCCACCTCCATGCTCTGTCATTGTGCCACTCTGTGGTCTCCTCATGCTGTTGCCACCTCCAAACTCTGTCATTATGCCTCTTTGTAGTCTCCTGATGCTGCTGCCATCTCCAGTCTCTGTCATTGTGCCTCTTGTGGTCTCCTCATGCTGCCGCCACTTCCAGACTCTGTCATTGCGCCTCTCTGTATTCCCTCATGCTGCCGCCACGTCCAGACTCTGTCACTGTGCCTCTCTGTGGCCTCCTCATGCTGCCTCCACCTCCAGACTCTGTCATTTTTCCTCTCTGTGGTCTCCTCATGCTGCTGCTAACTCCAGACTCCGTCACAGTGCCGCTCTGTGGTCTCCTTGTGCATCTGCCACCTCTACATTTTGTTATTGTGCATCTCTGTGGTCTCCTCATGCTGTTGCCATCTCCAAATTCTGTTATTGTGCAGCTCTGTGGTCTCCTCATTGTGCGGCCAACTCTATACTCTGTTATTGTGCCGCTCTGTGGTCTCCTCATGCTGTTGCCACCTCCAGACTCTGTCATGGTGCCGATCTGTGGTCTCCTCATGCTGCCGCCACCTCCAGATTCTGTCATTATGCCGCTCTGTGGTCTCATCATGCTGCTGCCACCTCCAGACTCTCTTCTTTTGCCGGTCTGTGGTCTCTTCTTGCTGCCGCCACCTCCAGACTCTGTCATTATGACGCTCTGTGGTCAACTCATGCTGCTGCCACCTCCACACCTTGTTCTTGAGCCACTCTGTGGTCTTCATATGCTGCAACCACCTGCAGACTCGGCCAGTGTGGCACTCGGTGGCTTCCTCATACTGCCGCCACCTCCAGACTTCTGTCATTGTGCCATTAGATGGCCTTCTCCTAATGCTGTCACCACCTCCAGACTCTGTCATTGTGCCGCTCTTTGGTCTCGTCATGGTGCTGCCACCTCCAGACTCTGTCAATGTGCCGCTCTGTGGTCTTCACATACTGTTGCCACCTCCAGACTATGACAATGAGCCTATCTGTGTTCTCCTCATGTTTCCGCCACCTCCAGACTTTGTCATTGTGCCACTCTGTGGAATCCTCATGCTGCTGCCACCTCCAGACTCTGTAATGATGCCTCTCTGTGGTCTCCTGATGCTGCCGCCACCTCCAGACTCTGTCATTGGGCCATTCGGTGGACTTCTCCTAATGCTACCGCCACCTCCAGACTCTGTCATTGTGCCGCTCTGTTGTCTCCTCATGCTTCCGCCACCTCCAGACTCTGTCATTGTGCCACTCTGTGGACTCCTCATGCTGCTGCCACCTACAGATTTTGTCATTGTGCCGCTCTGTGGTTTCTTCATTCTGCTGCCACCTCCAGACTATGACCTTGTGCCATTCTGTGTTCTCCTCATGCCGCTGCCACCTCGAGATTTTGTCATTGTGCCGCCCTGTGGCCTACTCATGCTGCCGCCACCTCCAAACTCTGTCATTGTGCCGCTCTGTGGTCTCGTCATGCTGCTGCCACCTCCAGACTCTGTCAATGTGCCGCTCTGTGGTCTTCACATACTGTTGCCACCTCCAGACTATGACAATGAGCCTATCTGTGTTCTCCTCATGTTTCCGCCACCTCCAGACTCTGTCATTGTGCCACTCTGTGGAATCCTCATGCTGCTGCAACCTCCAGACTCTGTAATGACGGCTCTCTGTGGTCTCCTGATGCTGCCGCCACCTCCAGACTCTGTCATTGTGCCATTCGGTGGACTTCTCTTAATGCTACCGCCACCTCCAGACTCTGTCATTGTGCCGCTCTGTGGTCTCCTCATGCTTCCGCCACCTCCAGACTCTGTCATTGTGCCACTCTGTGGACTCCTCATGCTGCTGCCACCTACAGATTTTGTCATTGTGCCGCTCTGTGGTTTCTACATTCTGCTGCCACCTCCAGACTCTGTCCTTGTGCCATTCTGTGTTCTCCTCATGCCGCTGCCACCTCGAGATTTTGTCATTGTGCCGCCCTGTGGCTCTACTCATGCTGCCGCCACCTCCAAACTCTGTCATTGTGCCGCTCTGTGGTCTCCTCATGCTGCTGCCACCTCCAGACTCTGTCAATGTGCCGCTCTGTGGTCTTCACATACTGTTGCCACCTCCAGACTATGACAATGAGCCTATCTGTGTTCTCCTCATGTTTCCGCCACCTCCAGACTCTGTCATTGTGCCACTCTGTGGAATCCTCATGCTGCTGCAACCTCCAGACTCTGTAATGATGCCTCTCTGTGGTCTCCTGATGCTGCCGCCACCTCCAGACTCTGTCATTGTGCCATTCGGTGGACTTCTCTTAATGCTACCGCCACCTCCAGACTCTGTCATTGTGCCGCTCTGTGGACTCCTCATGCTGCTGCCACCTACAGATTTTGTCATTGTGCCGCTCTGTGGTTTCTACATTCTGCTGCCACCTCCAGACTCTGTCCTTGTGCCATTCTGTGTTCTCCTCATGCCGCTGCCACCTCGAGATTTTGTCATTGTGCCGCCCTGTGGCTCTACTCATGCTGCCGCCACCTCCAAACTCTGTCATTGTGCCGCTCTGTGGTCTCCTCATGCTGCTGCCACCTCCAGACTCTGTCAATGTGCCGCTCTGTGGTCTTCACATACTGTTGCCACCTCCAGACTATGACAATGAGCCTATCTGTGTTCTCCTCATGTTTCCGCCACCTCCAGACTCTGTCATTGTGCCACTCTGTGGAATCCTCATGCTGCTGCCACCTCCAGACTCTGTAATGATGCCTCTCTGTGGTCTCCTGATGCTGCCGCCTCCTCCAGACTCTGTCATTGTGCCATTCGGTGGAATTCTCCTAATGCTACCGCCACCTCCAGACTCTGTCATTGTGCCGCTCTGTTGTCTCCTCATGCTTCCGCCACCTCCAGACTCTGTCATTGTGCCACTCTGTGGACTCCTCATGCTGCTGCCACCTACAGATTTTGTCATTGTGCCGCTCTGTGGTCTCCTTATGCTGCTGCCACCTCTAGACTCTGTTATTGTGCTGCTCTGAGGTCTCTCCATGCTTCTGCCACCTCCAGACTCTGTAATGATGCCTCTCTGTGGTCTCCTGATGCTGCCGCCACCTCCAGACTCTGTCATTGGGCCATTCGGTGGACTTCTCCTAATGCTACCGCCACCTCCAGACTCTATCATTGTTCCACTCTGTGATCTTCTCATGCTGCTCCCAACTCCAGACGCTGTCATTATGCCTCTCTGTGGACTCCAAATGCTGCTGCCACCTCCAGATTCTGTCATTGGGCCTCTCTGTTTTCTCCTCATGCTGCCGGCACCTCCATATTCTGTCATTGTGCCACTCTGTGGTCTCCTCATGCTACTGCTACCTCTACATTTTGTCATTGTGCCGCTCTGCGGTCTTCTCATGCTGTTGCCACCTCTAGATTCTGTAATTGTGCCGCTATGTGGTCTCCTCATGCTGTTGCCACCTCTAGACTCTTTCATTGTGCCGCTCTGAGGTCTAATCATGCATCTGCCATCTCCAGACTCTGTCATTGTTCCACTCTGTGGTCTCCACATGCTGCTGCCACCTCCAGACTCTGTCATTGTGCCGGTCTGTGGTCTCTTCGTGCATCTGCCACCTCTAAATTTTGTCATTGTGCCGCTCTGTGGTCTCTTCATGCTGTTGCCACCTCCAGATTCTGTCATTGTGCCACTCTGTGGTCTCCACATGCTGCTGCCACCTCTAGACTCTTTCATTGTGCCGCTCTGAGGTCTAATCATGCATCTGCCATCTCCAGACTCTGTCATTGTTCCACTCTATGGTCTCCACATGCTGCTGCCACCTCCAGACACTGTCATTGTGCCGCCCTGTGGTCTCCTCGTGCATCTGCCACCTCCAGACTCTGTCCTTGTGCCACTTTGTGGTCTCTACATGCTGCTGCCACCACTAGACTCTGTTATTGTGCCGCTCTGATGTCTCCTCATGCTGATGCCACCTTAAAACTCTGTAATTATGCCATTTGTTGGCCTTCACCTAATGCTACCGCCACCTCCAGGCTCTGTCATTGTGCCGCTCTGTGGTCTCCTCATGCTGCTGCTACCTCCAGTCTCTGTCATTGTACTGCTCTGCGGTCTCCTCGTGCAACTGCCACCTCTACATTTTGTCATTGTGCCGCTCTGAGGTCTCCTCATGCTGTTGCCACCTCCAGATTCTGTCATTGTGCCGCTCTGTGGTCTCCTCATGCTGCTGCCACCTCTAGACTCTTTCATTGTGCCGCTCTGAGGTCTATTCAAGCATCTGCCACCTCCAGACGCTGTCATTTTTCCACTCTATGGTCTCCACATGCTGCTGCCACCTCCAGAATCTGTCATTGTGCCTTTCTGTGGTTTCCTCGTGCATCTGCCACCTCTACATTTTGTCATTGTGCCGCTCTGCGGTCTCCTCATGCTGTTGCCACCTCCAGATTCTGTCATTGTGCCGCTCTGTGGTCTCCACATGATGCTGCCACCTTTAGACTCTGTCATTGTGCTGCTCTGATGTCTCCTCATGCTGTTGCCACCTCAAAACTTTGTCATTATGCCATTCGGGGGCCTTCTCCTAATGCTATCGCCATCTCCAGATTCTGTCATTGTGCTGCTCTGTGGTCTCCTCATGCTGCTGCCACCTCCAGACTCTGTCATTGTGCCTCTCTGTGGTCTCCTCATGCTGCTGCCACATCCAGACTCTGTCAGTGTGCCCTTCTGTGGTCTTCTCCTGCATCTGCAACCTCTACATTTTGTGATTGTGCCGCTCTGTGGTCTCCTCATGCTGCTGCCACATCCAGACTCTGTCAGTGTGCCGTTCTGTGGTCTTCTCCTGCATCTGCAACCTCTACATTTTGTCATTGTGCCGCTCTGTGGTCTCCTCATGCTGTTGCCACCTCCAGATTCTGTCATTGTGCCGTTCTGTTTTAGAACAAAAGGACCGGCACTCACCAACCTCAAGTTACTTGCTTTTATTAGTCACATAGAGCAAGATCATTATGCCATTTGGTGGCCTTCTCCTAATGCTGCTGCCACCTCCATGCTCTGTCATTGTGCCACTCTGTGGTCTCCTCATGCTGTTGCCACCTCCAAACTCTGTCATTATGCCTCTTTGTAGTCTCCTGATGCTGCTGCCATCTCCAGTCTCTGTCATTGTGCCTCTTTGTGGTCTCCTCATGCTGCCGCCACTTCCAGACTCTGTCATTGCGCCTCTCTGTATTCCCTCATGCTGCCGCCACGTCCAGACTCTGTCACTGTGCCTCTCTGTGGCCTCCTCATGCTGCCTCCACCTCCAGACTCTGTCATTTTTCCTCTCTGTGGTCTCCTCATGCTGCTGCTAACTCCAGACTCCGTCATTGTGCCGCTCTGTGGTCTCCTTGTGCATCTGCCACCTCTACATTTTGTTATTGTGCATCTCTGTGGTCTCCTCATGCTGTTGCCATCTCCAAATTCTGTTATTGTGCAGCTCTGTGGTCTCCTCATTGTGCGGCCAACTCTATACTCTGTTATTGTGCCGCTCTGTGGTCTCCTCATGCTGTTGCCACCTCCAGACTCTGTCATGGTGCCGATCTGTGGTCTCCTCATGCTGCCGCCACCTCCAGATTCTGTCATTATGCCGCTCTGTGGTCTCATCATGCTGCTGCCACCTCCAGACTCTCTTCTTTTGCCGGTCTGTGGTCTCTTCTTGCTGCCGCCACCTCCAGACTCTGTCATTATGACGCTCTGTGGTCAACTCATGCTGCTGCCACCTCCACACCTTGTTCTTGAGCCACTCTGTGGTCTTCATATGCTGCAACCACCTGCAGACTCGGCCAGTGTGGCACTCGGTGGCTTCCTCATACTGCCGCCACCTCCAGACTCTGTCATTGTGCCATTAGATGGCCTTCTCCTAATGCTGTCACCACCTCCAGACTCTGTCATTGTGCCGCTCTTTGGTCTCGTCATGGTGCTGCCACCTCCAGACTCTGTCAATGTGCCGCTCTGTGGTCTTCACATACTGTTGCCACCTCCAGACTATGACAATGAGCCTATCTGTGTTCTCCTCATGTTTCCGCCACCTCCAGACTTTGTCATTGTGCCACTCTGTGGAATCCTCATGCTGCTGCCACCTCCAGACTCTGTAATGATGCCTCTCTGTGGTCTCCTGATGCTGCCGCCACCTCCAGACTCTGTCATTGGGCCATTCGGTGGACTTCTCCTAATGCTACCGCCACCTCCAGACTCTGTCATTGTGCCGCTCTGTTGTCTCCTCATGCTTCCGCCACCTCCAGACTCTGTCATTGTGCCACTCTGTGGACTCCTCATGCTGCTGCCACCTACAGATTTTGTCATTGTGCCGCTCTGTGGTTTCTTCATTCTGCTGCCACCTCCAGACTATGACCTTGTGCCATTCTGTGTTCTCCTCATGCCGCTGCCACCTCGAGATTTTGTCATTGTGCCGCCCTGTGGCCTACTCATGCTGCCGCCACCTCCAAACTCTGTCATTGTGCCGCTCTGTGGTCTCGTCATGCTGCTGCCACCTCCAGACTCTGTCAATGTGCCGCTCTGTGGTCTTCACATACTGTTGCCACCTCCAGACTATGACAATGAGCCTATCTGTGTTCTCCTCATGTTTCCGCCACCTCCAGACTCTGTCATTGTGCCACTCTGTGGAATCCTCATGCTGCTGCAACCTCCAGACTCTGTAATGACGGCTCTCTGTGGTCTCCTGATGCTGCCGCCACCTCCAGACTCTGTCATTGTGCCATTCGGTGGACTTCTCTTAATGCTACCGCCACCTCCAGACTCTGTCATTGTGCCGCTCTGTGGTCTCCTCATGCTTCCGCCACCTCCAGACTCTGTCATTGTGCCACTCTGTGGACTCCTCATGCTGCTGCCACCTACAGATTTTGTCATTGTGCCGCTCTGTGGTTTCTACATTCTGCTGCCACCTCCAGACTCTGTCCTTGTGCCATTCTGTGTTCTCCTCATGCCGCTGCCACCTCGAGATTTTGTCATTGTGCCGCCCTGTGGCCTACTCATGCTGCCGCCACCTCCAAACTCTGTCATTGTGCCGCTCTGTGGTCTCCTCATGCTGCTGCCACCTCCAGACTCTGTCAATGTGCCGCTCTGTGGTCTTCACATACTGTTGCCACCTCCAGACTATGACAATGAGCCTATCTGTGTTCTCCTCATGTTTCCGCCACCTCCAGACTCTGTCATTGTGCCACTCTGTGGAATCCTCATGCTGCTGCAACCTCCAGACTCTGTAATGATGCCTCTCTGTGGTCTCCTGATGCTGCCGCCACCTCCAGACTCTGTCATTGTGCCATTCGGTGGACTTCTCTTAATGCTACCGCCACCTCCAGACTCTGTCATTGTGCCGCTCTGTGGACTCCTCATGCTGCTGCCACCTACAGATTTTGTCATTGTGCCGCTCTGTGGTTTCTACATTCTGCTGCCACCTCCAGACTCTGTCCTTGTGCCATTCTGTGTTCTCCTCATGCCGCTGCCACCTCGAGATTTTGTCATTGTGCCGCCCTGTGGCCTACTCATGCTGCCGCCACCTCCAAACTCTGTCATTGTGCCGCTCTGTGGTCTCCTCATGCTGCTGCCACCTCCAGACTCTGTCAATGTGCCGCTCTGTGGTCTTCACATACTGTTGCCACCTCCAGACTATGACAATGAGCCTATCTGTGTTCTCCTCATGTTTCCGCCACCTCCAGACTCTGTCATTGTGCCACTCTGTGGAATCCTCATGCTGCTGCCACCTCCAGACTCTGTAATGATGCCTCTCTGTGGTCTCCTGATGCTGCCGCCTCCTCCAGACTCTGTCATTGTGCCATTCGGTGGAATTCTCCTAATGCTACCGCCACCTCCAGACTCTGTCATTGTGCCGCTCTGTTGTCTCCTCATGCTTCCGCCACCTCCAGACTCTGTCATTGTGCCACTCTGTGGACTCCTCATGCTGCTGCCACCTACAGATTTTGTCATTGTGCCACTCTGTGGTCTCCTCATGCTGTTGCCACCTCCAAACTCTGTCATTATGCCTCTTTGTAGTCTCCTGATGCTGCTGCCATCTCCAGTCTCTGTCATTGTGCCTCTTTGTGGTCTCCTCATGCTGCCGCCACTTCCAGACTCTGTCATTGCGCCTCTCTGTATTCCCTCATGCTGCCGCCACGTCCAGACTCTGTCACTGTGCCTCTCTGTGGCCTCCTCATGCTGCCTCCACCTCCAGACTCTGTCATTTTTCCTCTCTGTGGTCTCCTCATGCTGCTGCTAACTCCAGACTCCGTCATTGTGCCGCTCTGTGGTCTCCTTGTGCATCTGCCACCTCTACATTTTGTTATTGTGCATCTCTGTGGTCTCCTCATGCTGTTGCCATCTCCAAATTCTGTTATTGTGCAGCTCTGTGGTCTCCTCATTGTGCGGCCAACTCTATACTCTGTTATTGTGCCGCTCTGTGGTCTCCTCATGCTGTTGCCACCTCCAGACTCTGTCATGGTGCCGATCTGTGGTCTCCTCATGCTGCCGCCACCTCCAGATTCTGTCATTATGCCGCTCTGTGGTCTCATCATGCTGCTGCCACCTCCAGACTCTCTTCTTTTGCCGGTCTGTGGTCTCTTCTTGCTGCCGCCACCTCCAGACTCTGTCATTATGACGCTCTGTGGTCAACTCATGCTGCTGCCACCTCCACACCTTGTTCTTGAGCCACTCTGTGGTCTTCATATGCTGCAACCACCTGCAGACTCGGCCAGTGTGGCACTCGGTGGCTTCCTCATACTGCCGCCACCTCCAGACTCTGTCATTGTGCCATTAGATGGCCTTCTCCTAATGCTGTCACCACCTCCAGACTCTGTCATTGTGCCGCTCTTTGGTCTCGTCATGGTGCTGCCACCTCCAGACTCTGTCAATGTGCCGCTCTGTGGTCTTCACATACTGTTGCCACCTCCAGACTATGACAATGAGCCTATCTGTGTTCTCCTCATGTTTCCGCCACCTCCAGACTTTGTCATTGTGCCACTCTGTGGAATCCTCATGCTGCTGCCACCTCCAGACTCTGTAATGATGCCTCTCTGTGGTCTCCTGATGCTGCCGCCACCTCCAGACTCTGTCATTGGGCCATTCGGTGGACTTCTCCTAATGCTACCGCCACCTCCAGACTCTGTCATTGTGCCGCTCTGTTGTCTCCTCATGCTTCCGCCACCTCCAGACTCTGTCATTGTGCCACTCTGTGGACTCCTCATGCTGCTGCCACCTACAGATTTTGTCATTGTGCCGCTCTGTGGTTTCTTCATTCTGCTGCCACCTCCAGACTATGACCTTGTGCCATTCTGTGTTCTCCTCATGCCGCTGCCACCTCGAGATTTTGTCATTGTGCCGCCCTGTGGCCTACTCATGCTGCCGCCACCTCCAAACTCTGTCATTGTGCCGCTCTGTGGTCTCGTCATGCTGCTGCCACCTCCAGACTCTGTCAATGTGCCGCTCTGTGGTCTTCACATACTGTTGCCACCTCCAGACTATGACAATGAGCCTATCTGTGTTCTCCTCATGTTTCCGCCACCTCCAGACTCTGTCATTGTGCCACTCTGTGGAATCCTCATGCTGCTGCAACCTCCAGACTCTGTAATGACGGCTCTCTGTGGTCTCCTGATGCTGCCGCCACCTCCAGACTCTGTCATTGTGCCATTCGGTGGACTTCTCTTAATGCTACCGCCACCTCCAGACTCTGTCATTGTGCCGCTCTGTGGTCTCCTCATGCTTCCGCCACCTCCAGACTCTGTCATTGTGCCACTCTGTGGACTCCTCATGCTGCTGCCACCTACAGATTTTGTCATTGTGCCGCTCTGTGGTTTCTACATTCTGCTGCCACCTCCAGACTCTGTCCTTGTGCCATTCTGTGTTCTCCTCATGCCGCTGCCACCTCGAGATTTTGTCATTGTGCCGCCCTGTGGCCTACTCATGCTGCCGCCACCTCCAAACTCTGTCATTGTGCCGCTCTGTGGTCTCCTCATGCTGCTGCCACCTCCAGACTCTGTCAATGTGCCGCTCTGTGGTCTTCACATACTGTTGCCACCTCCAGACTATGACAATGAGCCTATCTGTGTTCTCCTCATGTTTCCGCCACCTCCAGACTCTGTCATTGTGCCACTCTGTGGAATCCTCATGCTGCTGCAACCTCCAGACTCTGTAATGATGCCTCTCTGTGGTCTCCTGATGCTGCCGCCACCTCCAGACTCTGTCATTGTGCCATTCGGTGGACTTCTCTTAATGCTACCGCCACCTCCAGACTCTGTCATTGTGCCGCTCTGTGGACTCCTCATGCTGCTGCCACCTACAGATTTTGTCATTGTGCCGCTCTGTGGTTTCTACATTCTGCTGCCACCTCCAGACTCTGTCCTTGTGCCATTCTGTGTTCTCCTCATGCCGCTGCCACCTCGAGATTTTGTCATTGTGCCGCCCTGTGGCTCTACTCATGCTGCCGCCACCTCCAAACTCTGTCATTGTGCCGCTCTGTGGTCTCCTCATGCTGCTGCCACCTCCAGACTCTGTCAATGTGCCGCTCTGTGGTCTTCACATACTGTTGCCACCTCCAGACTATGACAATGAGCCTATCTGTGTTCTCCTCATGTTTCCGCCACCTCCAGACTCTGTCATTGTGCCACTCTGTGGAATCCTCATGCTGCTGCCACCTCCAGACTCTGTAATGATGCCTCTCTGTGGTCTCCTGATGCTGCCGCCTCCTCCAGACTCTGTCATTGTGCCATTCGGTGGAATTCTCCTAATGCTACCGCCACCTCCAGACTCTGTCATTGTGCCGCTCTGTTGTCTCCTCATGCTTCCGCCACCTCCAGACTCTGTCATTGTGCCACTCTGTGGACTCCTCATGCTGCTGCCACCTACAGATTTTGTCATTGTGCCGCTCTGTGGTCTCCTTATGCTGCTGCCACCTCTAGACTCTGTTATTGTGCTGCTCTGAGGTCTCTCCATGCTTCTGCCACCTCCAGACTCTGTAATGATGCCTCTCTGTGGTCTCCTGATGCTGCCGCCACCTCCAGACTCTGTCATTGGGCCATTCGGTGGACTTCTCCTAATGCTACCGCCACCTCCAGACTCTGTCATTGTGCCGCTCTGTGGTCTCCTCATGCTTCCGCCACCTCCAGACTCTGTCATTGTGCCACTCTGTGGACTCCTCATGCTGCTGCCACCTACAGATTTTGTCATTGTGCCGCTCTGTGGTTTCTTCATTCTGCTGCCACCTCCAGACTATGACATTGTGCCATTCTGTGTTCTCCTCATGCCGCTGCCACCTCGAGATTTTGTCATTGTGCCGCCCTGTGGCCTACTCATGCTGCCGCCACCTCCAAACTCTGTCATTGTGCCGCTCTGTGGTCTCCTCATGCTGCTGCCACCTCCAGACTCTGTCAATGTGCCGCTCTGTGGTCTTCACATACTGTTGCCACCTCCAGACTATGACAATGAGCCTATCTGTGTTCTCCTCATGTTTCCGCCACCTCCAGACTCTGTCATTGTGCCACTCTGTGGAATCCTCATGCTGCTGCAACCTCCAGACTCTGTAATGATGGCTCTCTGTGGTCTCCTGATGCTGCCGCCACCTCCAGACTCTGTCATTGTGCCATTCGGTGGACTTCTCTTAATGCTACCGCCACCTCCAGACTCTGTCATTGTGCCCTCTGTGGTCTCCTCATGCTTCCGCCACCTCCAGACTCTGTCATTGTGCCACTCTGTGGACTCCTCATGCTGCTGCCACCTACAGATTTTGTCATTGTGCCGCCCTGTGGCCTACTCATGCTGCCGCCACCTCCAAACTCTGTCATTGTGCCGCTCTGTGGTCTCCTCATGCTGCTGCCACCTCCAGACTCTGTTAATGTGCCGCTCTGTGGTCTTCACATACTGTTGCCACCTCCAGACTATGACAATGAGCCTATCTGTGTTCTCCTCATGTTTCCGCCACCTCCAGACTCTGTCATTGTGCCACTCTGTGGAATCCTCATGCTGCTGCAACCTCCAGACTCTGTAATGATGCCTCTCTGTGGTCTCCTGATGCTGCCGCCACCTCCAGACTCTGTCATTGTGCCATTCGGTGGACTTCTCTTAATGCTACCGCCACCTCCAGACTCTGTCATTGTGCCGCTCTGTGGACTCCTCATGCTGCTGCCACCTACAGATTTTGTCATTGTGCCGCTCTGTGGTTTCTACATTCTGCTGCCACCTCCAGACTCTGTCCTTGTGCCATTCTGTGTTCTCCTCATGCCGCTGCCACCTCGAGATTTTGTCATTGTGCCGCCCTGTGGCCTACTCATGCTGCCGCCACCTCCGAACTCTGTCAATGTGCCGCTCTGTGGTCTTCACATACTGTTGCCACCTCCAGACTATGACAATGAGCCTATCTGTGTTCTCCTCATGTTTCCGCCACCTCCAGACTCTGTCATTGTGCCACTCTGTGGAATCCTCATGCTGCTGCCACCTCCAGACTCTGTAATGATGCCTCTCTGTGGTCTCCTGATGCTGCCGCCTCCTCCAGACTCTGTCATTGTGCCATTCGGTGGACTTTTCCTAATGCTACCGCCACCTCCAGACTCTGTCATTGTGCCGCTCTGTTGTCTCCTCATGCTTCCGCCACCTCCAGACTCTGTCATTGTGCCACTCTGTGGACTCCTCATGCTGCTGCCACCTACAGATTTTGTCATTGTGCCGCTCTGTGGTCTCCTTATGCTGCTGCCACCTCTAGACTCTGTTATTGTGCTGCTCTGAGGTCTCTCCATGCTTCTGCCACCTCCAGAATCTGTCATTATGCCGCTCTGTTGTCTCCTTATGCTGCCGCCACCTCCAGATTCTGTTATTATTCTGCTCTGTGGTCTCCTCATGCTGCCACCACCTCCAGACTCTGTCATTGTGCCACTCTGTGGTCTCCTCATGCATCCGCCACCTTTATATTTTGTCATTGTGCCGCTCTGTGGTCTCCTCATGCTGCTGCCACCTCTAGACTCTGTTATTGTGTTGCTCTGAGATCTCTCCATGCTTCTGCCACCTCCAGAATCTGTCATTGTGCCGCTCTGTGATCTAATCATGCTGCCGCCACCTATAGACTCTTTCATTGTGCCGCTCTGTGGTCTCCTCATGCTGCTGCCAACTCTACACTCTGTCCTTGTGCCGCTCTGAGCTCTTCTCATGCTGCTGCAACCTCCAAACTCTGTCATTTTGCTTCTCTGTGGTCTACTGATGCTGCTGCAACCTCCATACTCTGTCATGTGCTGCTCTGTGATCTCCTCATGCTACCGCCACCTCCAGACTCTGTCATTGTGCCATTCGGTGGACTTCTCCTAATGCTACCGCCACCTCCAGACTCTGTCATTGTGCCGCTCTGTGGTCTCCTCATGCTTCCGCCACCTCCAGACTCTGTAATTGTGCCACTCTGTGGACTCCTCATGCTGCTGCCACCTACAGATTTTGTCATTGTGCCGCTCTGTGGTTTCTACATTCTGCTGCCACCTCCAGACTCTGTCCTTGTGCCATTCTGTGTTCTCCTCATGCCGCTGCCACCTCAAGATTTTGTCATTGTGCCGCCCTGTGGCCTACTCATGCTGCCGCCACCTCCAAACTCTGTCATTGTGCCGCTCTGTGGTCTCCTCATGCTGCTGCCACCTCCAGACTCTGTCAATGTGCCGCTCTGTGGTCTTCACATACTGTTGCCACCTCCAGACTATGACAATGAGCCTATCTGTGTTCTCCTCATGTTTCCGCCACCTCCAGACTCTGTCATTGTGCCACTCTGTGGAATCCTCATGCTGCTGCCACCTCCAGACTCTGTAATGATGCCTCTTTGTGGTCTCTTGATGCTGCCGCCTCCTCCAGACTCTGTCATTGTGCCATTCGGTGGACTTCTCCTAATGCTACCGCCACCTCCAGACTCTGTCATTGTGCCGCTCTGTTGTCTCCTCATGCTTCCGCCACCTCCAGACTCTGTCATTGTGCCACTCTGTGGACTCCTCATGCTGCTGCCACCTACAGATTTTGTCATTGTGTTGCTCTGTGGTCTCCTTATGCTGCTGCCACCTCTAGACTCTGTTATTGTGTTGCTCTGAGGTCTCTCCATGCTTCTGCCACCTCCAGAATCTGGCATTATGTCGCTCTGTTGTCTCCTTATGCTGCCGCCACCTCCAGATTCTGTTATTATTCTGCTCTGTGGTCTCCTCATGCTGCCACCACCTCCAGACTCTGTCATTGTGCCACTCTGTGGTCTCCTCATGCATCCGCCACCTTTATATTTTGTCATTGTGCCACTCTGTGGTCTCCTCATGCTGCTGCCACCTCTAGACTCTGTTATTGTGCTGCTCTGAGGTCTCTCCCTGCTTCTGCCACCTCCAGAATCTGTCATTGTGCCGCTCTGTGATCTAATCATGCTGCCGCCTCCTATAGACTCTTTCATTGTGCCGCTCTGTGGTCTCCTCATGCTGCTGCCACCTCTACACTCTGTCCTTGTGCCGCTCTGAGCTCTTCTCATGCTGCTGCAACCTCCAAACTCTGTCATTTTGCTTCTCTGTGGTCTACTGATGCTGCTGCAACCTCCAAACTCTGTCATGTGCTGCTCTGTGATCTCCTCATTCTGCCGCCACCTCCAGACTCTGTCATTGTGCCACTCTGTGCTCTCCTCATGCTGCCACCACCTGCAGACTTGTTCAGTGTGCCACTCGCTGGCCTCCTCATTCTTTTGCCACCTACAGACTCTGTCATTGTGCCATTCGGTGGACTTCTGCTAATGCTGCCGCCACCTCCAGACTCTGTCATTGTGCCGCTCAGTGGTCTCCTCATGCTACTGCCACCTCAAGACTCTTTGATTATGCATCTCTGTGGTCTTTTCATGCTGCTGCTGCTGCCACCTACAGACTCTGTCATTGTGCCGCTCTGTGGCCTATTTATGCTCCCTCCACCTCCAGACTCTGTCATTGTGCCGCTCTGTGGTCTCTTTATGCTGCTGCCAACTCCAGACTCGTCATTGTGCCCCTTGCTGGTCTCCTCATTGCCGCTGACACCTCCAGACTCTGTTATTGTGCCACTCTATGATCTTCTCATGCTGCTGCCACCTCTACACTCTGTCATTATGCCGCTCTGTGGTCTCCTCATGCTGCCCCCATCTCCAGACTCTGTCATTGTGCAGCTCTGTCATCTTTTCATGTTGCCGCCAACTCCAGACTCTGTCATTGTTCCCCTCTGTGGTCTCCTAATGCTGCTGCTGCCGCCACCTACAGACTCTGTTATTGTGCCGCTCTGTGGCCTACTCATGCTGCCGCCACCTCCAGACTCTGTCACTGTGCAGCTCTATGGTCTCCTCATGCTGCCGCCAACTTCAGACTCGTCATTGTGCCCCTCGGTGGTCTCCTCATTGTGCTGACACCTCCAGACTCTGTTATTGTGCCGCTCTGTGGTCTCTTCATGCTGCCGCCACCTCCGGGCTCTGTCATTGTTCCCCTTTGTGGTCTCCTAATGTTGCTGCTGCCGCCACCTACAGACTCTGTCATTGTGCCGCTCTGTGGCCTACACATGCTTCCGCCACCTCCAGACTCTGTCATTGTGCGGCTCTGTGGTCTCTTCATGCTGCCGCCACCTTCAGACTCTGTCATTGTTCCCCTCTGTGTTCTTCTAATGCTGCTGCTGCCACCACCTACAGACTCTGTCATTGTGCCGCTCTGTGGCCTACTCATGCTGCCGCCACCTTCAGACTCTGTTATTGTGCCACTCTTTGATCTGCTCATTCTGCTGCCACCTCCCGACTCTGTCATTATGTCTCTCTGTGGTCTCCTCATGCTGCCGCCACCTCCAGACTCTGTCATTGTGCCGCTCTGCGGTTTTCTCATGCATCTGCCACCTCTGGATTTTGACATTGTGTCTCTCTGTGGTCTCTCCAAGCTGCTGCCGGCTCCAGACTCTGTCATTGTGCCGCTCTGTAGTCTCATCATGCTGCTGCCACCTCAAGACTCTGTCATTGTGCCGCTCTGTGGTCTCCTCATTCTGCCACCACCTCCAGACTCTGTAATTGTGCCGCTCTGTGGTCTCCTCATGCTGCCACCACCTCCAGACCGTGTCATTGTGCCATTCTGTGGTCTCCTTATGCTGCTGTCACCTCCAGATTCTGTCATTGGGCTTCTCTGTGGTCTCCTCATCCTGCTGCCAACTCCAGAATCTGTCATGTTGCTGCTATGTGGTCTCCTGATGCTGCTGCTACCTCCAGACTCTGTCAGTGTGCCACTTTGTGGCCTCTTCATACTGCCGCCACCTCCAGACCTGTGTCATTGTGCCTCTCGATGTCCTTCTTCTAATGCTGCTGCTTCTTCTGCTGCCACCTACAGACTTTGTCATTGTGCCACTCAGTTGCCTCCTCATACTGCTGCCAACTCCAGACCCTTTCATTGGGCCACTCAGTGGTCTCCTCATGCTTCTTCCACCTCATTACCATGTCATAGTGCCACTCTTTGGACTTCTCATGCTGTTTCCACCTTCACCACCTCATGTCTGGTCCACTATTTTGGCTTTCAGCCTGGCTGACATCATCATTTTGACACTTTTTGACACTATTTGAAACTTCTTCTGATCTGTCAAAAACGAGACGCACAACAGATCCTTTCTGTGTAGCAGGTTAAAGCCTGTATGGTCTCATCAGAAGACTTTTGATTCTGTAGCTAAAAGCAGAAGTGGGTAGAAAACACAGAAAACATACAATTATTCCATTCACGTGTCATCTCTGTTTTAGATCCACTCTGTTTTTTTTTTGCCTTTAGCAATACTAATGAAGTATTGAGCAAATGCTGACTGAGTGAAGGCGGATGCTCCCCAGACAGGATCAGTTTTTTCTGGGTAATTGTTCTGACGGATCAAAGAATGGGAAAAATTAATCAGTGACGTCAACAAAAACTTACTGCTGTTGTCTGTGAAGGTTCTCATTTATCCAGGTCATGGTATATCTCTAAAGAATAAATGAAGGCAACTGGACTTGCTGTAGATTTCTTGAAAACGTTTTACTTGTTTTTTCAACGAGCTTTCTCAATTCTGAGTGACTTGCACAAGAATTCTCTGGGAATATATATGTAACTGAATCAACATCTGGTAATGAGGTCATTATACCCAGCATGCTGCTACCCTCTCTACTCTGTTGGGGGGCTTTTCTTGTATAAACGTTTAATAGAACAGGTTCTGTATACATCTATGTGGAATCAGCTGACGAGGTTGTAAAAGGAGTGCGCTTCTTCCTGACGCTAACATCTACCTTTAAGGCTGAGTTGATACTTGAGTTATTTGTTCAGTTTTGGCCCCGTGACTGCCCAAATATGTGAAGTATGCAGTGATTCTAAGAGTGACGCCTGCCATCTGCATGTCATACAGATGCATGTCATGCAGACTCCCTATGCGTGTTACTGTAAGGCACAATGTTCTACACCACTTCAAAGGCTCTCAGCAGCCAGGAAATAGCAGTTTTTTACTGTAATTCGCCGCAATATATTCGGATTGAATCAAACTTTTCCCGAAAAATTCATTGTTTCATGAAAAAATAAATTCATTAATTTCATTGTTAGTAGTGGGTGGAATGACAGGGAGTGGCCATTGCGCCGCTCCCTGTCATTGAACCCCTAGCTGATCGTGGCATTTGACAGTGATAACATAGTGTAAAATTTATCAAATATAAATTAAATCATACTTACCTCTTCCATTTGCTTCCAACAGGCCGGTCTCACCATCTTGATTGAAGATTTCAGGGATTTCATGCAAGATCTTAAATTAAGATGGCGGCGGCCAGCCCGTCGTGAGTAAATGGATGAGGTAAGTATGATTTTTTTAGTTTTTTACAGCCATACAGGGAAAATTGATTTGTTACCACGGAGCACAAGGAATTTCGGCTGTGCAACAAATCAAACTTACCCTGAAATTCACTTTGTGTACTTTGATTCGCTCAACACTAATAATAAGCAATAAAATTTGCAAGCTGTATAACCAGGTGTCTTCAGTTAACTGTTTGGTTTTCCGTGCTCCTACGAAAGCCTTGTAAAATGGTCCTGATGTGTAGCAATCTCATTTTTGCTTCTCATTTATGAATGCATTAATTTAGGATCTCCTAAAAGCAGATGCGATTACATTTTTTTTGGCTTTTAAGAAAATAATTAGTAATAGAAACACATAAGGTTTGTGGGCGAGCTTCTTTATATCTGATGTGGAGGGTATCTCATTCATATTTATAACATTTCACTTAATAAAAATATCAACATTGTGCTTTATACTGTAGAGTTCAGCTTTCATCATACTTTGGAGCATGGTTATATAGTTATGGTGAGTAAAAACGTAATTCCATTTTATTAATTCTGTTATCCTGCTGTGTTGATCCAGAGGAAAGAAAAACAATAATTTTCAAACAGCTGCCATTTGCCTCCTATTAGAATATATGGCAATGGCTATGGAAAAAAAACTGCATTATAACTGTAATAATTTATAATGAAACCTTTTAAATGCATTTAGTAAATATACGGTCAGTGTTGAACAGTGGTGCCTAGGGCCCACCAGTAAAATTCAGTTTGGGGGCCTACTGTAAAGCTACAGGCAAATATTACCTGGTCACACAGTGATAGCAGTAGCAAGACACTACAAGATGATGGATTATGGGGGTCCCTCTGAAAAGAAGATACTGACTGGCCTGCCTCTGTACCTAGAAGTCTTCTCCACCACCCGATATGTGTATAACAATAAACTGGGTAGTTTTTCAAATAATATACCCAGTTGTTATATATTTGTATGTAGTGCAGTCAGTCTACTATGCCATGTGCCACTTAAGCAGGGGATGGGGATCAAGAGCCCACCTTGCTCAGCCGACCACTGGGGGATTTAACTATTCCCCTGTGGACTAGTTCGAGCTTGTATACGATGTACAGTATCAGTCAAACTTTTGGATATACCTTTTCATACCATGGTTTTTGTGATAAGTGTAACCATCATTTGTTGTTTGATAAGACAATGACCCCAAGGCTCACCTCCAGACGATGAAATAGCTATTTGACCAAGAAGGAGAGAGCTGGAGTTCTGCATCAAATGACATAGCCTCCACAAACAGCTGAACATAACCCAATTGAGATACTTTGGAATGATTTGGACCACAGAGTGAAGGAAATGTAGCCAACAACTGCTCAGCACCTCTGGGATTTCCTTCAAGAGTTTTGGAAAATCATTAGAGAAGAGTGAAGTTTTGAAAAACTCGATTCAGCAGACTAGCCGAACTTTAACAAAAAATTTGATTTGTTTCTAATTAGAAATGAGTGAACACCTGGATATTCGAGTTCGAGAAGTTCGGCCGAACTTCCCAAAAATGTTCGGGATCCGAACTTGACCCGAACTTCACCCCGAACCCGAACCCAATTGAAGTCAATGGGGACCCAAACTTTTGGGCACTACAAATGCTGTAAAATAGCCCAGGAAAGGGCTAGAGGGCTGCAAAAGGCAGCAAAATGTAGGCAAATCCCATGCAAACAAATGTGGATAGGGACATGACTTAAAATAAAATAAATAAAAATTAACCAATATCAATTGGCAACTTTGAGGAGGAGGAGGTGGAATAGGAGGTTGGGGTGGCATCAGGTGGGAATGTTATGGGAGTTGATGTTCTCATCAAAGCCAAAAAGGATTCATGTCTGCCTGAAGTGCCACAGGCCTCATTCACAGACTCAGGGCCATGGCACCCGCAAAGAGGAGAGCGGTCCCGTAACAGCAACACAGGCCTCAGGTCAACCTGCAATGGATCAGGCCATTTAGTTAGGCTCCTGACACCTATAAAGAGGAAAGGTCATTTGACAGTAAAAAGAGTATAATGTCTCTCACCCAGACAGCAAGCAATTCAACAAAATATAGGCCACTGACACCCAGACAATGGGGAGGTCATTAGGCAGTAAAAAGTGTTTAATATCTCCCACCAAGACAACAAATGATTAAAAGACATATAGGCCCCTGACACCCAGACAATGGGCCGGTCATTAGACAGTAAAAAGTGTTAAATGTCTGCCACCAAGACAGCAAGCAGGTACGTGAAATTTAGGCCCCTGACACCCAGACAATGGGGAGGTCATTAGACATCAAAAAGAGTTTAATATCTCCCAAAAAGACAACAAATGTTTAAACGACATATAGGCCCCTGACACCCAAACAATTGGGCGGTCATTAGACAGTAAAAAAAGTTAAATGTCTGTCACCAAGACAGCAAGCAAGTACGTGAAAGTTAGGCCCCTGACACCCAGACAGAGGAGAGAGGTCCCATAGCAGCAAAAGAGGCATCATGTCATCCACCAACGGAGAAGGCCACTTTTAGTTATTTAGGCCCCAGCACCCAGACAGAGGAGAGAGGTCCCAAAGCAGAGAATCAAGCTTCATGTCACCCACCAATAGAGAAGGCCACTTTCACATATTTAGGCCCCTGGCACCCAGATGGAGGAGAGTTTCATTTAACTTTGGGTTGCCCCGCAAAATAATGGTAAAATTAAAAAAAAAGGATTCAATAAAGAAGTGCCCTGGAGTACAAGAATATATGGTTAAGGGGAGGTAGTTATAAATGTCTATTCTGCACAAGTGATGGACAGTTCCTGCGGGAACCATGCCTGGTTCATTTTTATGAACGTCAGCTTGTCCACGATGGCTGTGGACAGGCAGCTGCATTTTTCAGTAATGACGCCACCTGCCGTGCTGAATTAACGTTCAGACAAAACGCTGGCCGCAGGGCAGGCCAGCACTTCCAAGGCATAAAAGGCTAGCTCTGGCCATGTGGACAATTTGGAGACCCAGAAGTTGAATGGGGCCAAACCATCAGTCAGTACGTGGAGGGGTGTGCACACGTACTGTTCCATCATGTTAGTGAAATTCTGCCTCCTGCTAACACGTTCCGTATCAGATGGTGGTGCAGTTAACTGTGGCGTGGTGACAAAACTTTTCCACATCTCTGCTACCCCTGCCCTTAGAGGAGCTGGCCGTGACACAGCTGCGTTGGTGACCTCTTGCTCCTCCTCTGCCTTCGCCTTGGGCTTGCACTTGTTCCCCTGTGACATTTGGGAATGCTCTCAGTAGCGCGTCCACCAAGGTGCGCTTGAACTCGCGCATCTTCCTATCACGCTCCAGTGCAGGAAGTATGGTGGGCACATTGTTTTTGTACTGGGGATCCAGCAGGGTGGCAACCCAGTAGTCCGCACACATTAAAATGTGGGCAACTCTGCTGTCGTTGCGCAGGCACTGAAACATGCTTTATCCTCATCCTCCTCCACCTCATCCTCATCCTCCTCGTCCTCCAGTAGAGGACCCTGGCTGGCCACATTTGTACCTGGCCTCTGCTGTTGCAAAAAACCTCCCTCTGAGCCACTTCTAAGTGACTGGCCTACAAGTGCTAAAAATGACCCCTCTTCCTCCTCCTGGGCCACCTCCTCTTTCATTATCGCCCTAAGTGTTTTCTCAAGGAGACATAGAAGTGGTATTGTAACGCTGATAACGGCGTCATCGCCACTGGCCATGTTTGTGGAGTATTAGAAATAGCGCAACAGGGCACACAGGTCTCGCATGGAGGCCCAGTCATTGGTGGTCAAGTGGTGTTGTTCCGCAGTGCGACTCACCCGTGTGTGCTGCAGCTGAAACTCCACTATGGCCTGCTGTTGCTCGCACAGTCTCTCCAGCATGTGCAAAGTGGAGTTCCACCTGGTGGGCACATCGCATATGAGGCGGTGAGTGGGAAGGCCGAAGTTACGCTGTTTCAGAATGGCCTGCTGACGTTTACCCAGGGCTGTGCTGAAGTTGGTGGTGAAGGTGTGTGGCTGACTGGATGAGCAGGTAGAAGCAGAGGCGGAGGAAGCCGAGTAGGAGGAGGAGGCTACAGGAGGCAAAGGATGATGCCCTGCGATCCTTGGCGGCGGAAGGACGTGCGCCAAAAAAGTCTCCGCCTGGGACCCAGTCGCCACTACATTTACCCAGTGTGCAGTTAGGGAGATATAGTGTCCCTGGCCGTGCTTACTGGTCCACGTATCTGTGGTTAGATGGACCTTACAACAGATGGCGTTGCACAGTGCACACTTGATTTTATCGGATACTTGGTTGTGCAGGGAAGACACAGCTCTCTTGAAGTAGTGGCGGCTGGGAACAACATACTGTGGGACACCCATCGCCATCAGCAGTTTGAAGCTGTCTGTGTCCACCAGCCTGAATGACAGCATTTCAAAGGCCAGTAGTTTAGAAATGCTGGTATTCAGGCCCAGGGCTCGAGGGTGGGTAGGAGGGAATTTACGCTTTTTCGCCAATGTTTTTGAGATTAAGAGCTAAACGCTGCTGTGTGACATGGTGGAGATGCTTGGTGACGTAGGTGTTGGTGTTGGTGGCACATCCTCTTTTTGGTGGGCGGCAGGTGCCAACATGCCTCCCGACGCGGAGGAAGAGGCCGAGGCAGCAGCAGAAGAGGGCGCAGGGGGAGCCTGAGTGGGTTCCTTGTTTTTAAGGTGTTTACTCCACTGCAGTTCATGCTTTGCATGTAAATGCCTGGTCATGCAGGTTGTGCTAAGGTTCAGAAGGTTAATGCCTCGATTCAGGCTCTGATAGCACAGAGTGCAAACCACTCAGGTCTTGTCGTCAGCACATTGTTTGAATAAGTGCCATGCCAGGGAACTCTCTTTTACGAACACTATGAAACTTGCTCAGATACAGCTGGAACACCAGATATACGGTATTGCTATTTTTGCAACTGAATTTCACCCCAGAAAATAATATGTCCTTTGACCAACACTATGAATCTTGTCCAGTCACAGCTGGAACATCATATTTACGGTATTTCTATTATTGCAACTGAAATTAACCAAAGAAAATAATATATCCTTTGACCGACACTATGGAACTTGTCCAGTCACAGCTGGAACACCAGATTTACGTTATTTCTATTTTTGCAACTGAATTTCACCCCAGAAAATAATATATCCTTTGACGAACACTATGAAACTTGTCCAGTCACAGCTGGAACATCATATTTACGGTATTTCTATTATTGCAACTGAAATTAACCAAAGAAAATAATATATCCTTTGACGGACACTATGGAACTTGTCCAGTCACAGCTGGAACACCAGATTTACGTTATTTCTATTTTTGCAACTGAATTTCACCCCAGAAAATAATATATTCTTTGACGAACATTATGAAACTTGTCCAGTCACAGCTGGAACACCAGATTTACGGTATTGCTATTTTTGCAACTGAATTTCACCCCAGAAAATAATATATCCTTTGATGGACACTATGAAACTTGTCCAGTCACAGCTGGAACACCAGATTTACTGTATTTCTATTTTTGCAACTAAATTTCACCCCAGAAATTAATATATCCTTTGACGGACACTATGAAACTTGTCCAGTCACAGCTGGAACACCAGATTTACGGAATTTCTATTTTTGCAACTTAATTTAGCCAAAAAAAATAATATATCCTTTGACGGACACTCTGAAACTTGTCCAGTCACAGCTGGAACACCAGATTTACGGTATTGCTATTTTTGCAACTGAATTTCACCCCAGAAAATAATATATCCTTTGATGGACACTATGAAACTTGTCCAGTCACAGCTGGAACACCAAATTTACTGTATTTCTATTTTTGCAACTAAATTTCACCCCAGAAATTAATATATCCTTTGACGGACACTATGAAACTTGTCCAGTCACAGCTGGAACACCAGATTTACGATATTTCTATTTTTGCAACTAAATTTAATCAAAGAAAATAATATATCCTTTGACGGACACTATGAAACTTGTCCAGTCACAGCTGGAACACCAGATTTACGGTATTTCTATTTTTGCAACTGAATATCACCCAGAAAATAATATATTCTTTCACGAACACTATGAAACTTGTCCAGTCACTGCTGGAACACGAGATCTACGGTATTGCTATTTTTGCAAATGAATTTCACCCTAGAAATAATATATCCTTTGACGGACACTATGAAACTTGTCCAGTCACAGCTGGAACACCAGATTTACGGTATTGCTATTTTTGCAACTGAATTTCCCCCCAGAAAATAATATATCCTTTGACGGACACTATGAAACTTGTCCAGTTACAGCTAGAACACCAGATTTACGGTAATTCTATTTTTGCAACTGAATTTCACACCAGAAAATAATATATCCTTTGACGGACACTATGAAACTTGTCCAGTCACAGCTGGAACACCAGATTTACGGAATTTCTATTTTTGCAACTTAATTTAACCAAAAAAAATAATATATCCTTTGACGGACACTCTGAAACTTGTCCAGTCACAGCTGGAACACCAGATTTACAGTATTTCTATTTTTGCAACTGAATTTCACCCCAGAAAATAATATATTCTTTGACGAACACTATGATACTTGTTTAGATACAGCTGGAACACCAGATTTACAGTATTGCTATTTTTGCAACTGAATTTCACCCCAGAAAATAATATATCCTTTGACAGACACTATGAAACTTGTCCAGTCACAGCTGGAACACTAGATTTACAGTATTTCTATTTTTGCAACTGAATTTCACCCCAGAAAATAATATATTCTTTGACGAACACTATGAAACTTGTTCAGATACAGCTGGAACACCAGATTTACAGTATTGCTATTTTTGCAACTGAATTTCACCCCAGAAAATAATATATCCTTTGACGGACACTATGAAACTTGTCCAGTCACAGCTGGAACACTAGATTTACGGTATTGCTATTTTTGCAACTGAATTTCACCCCAGAAAATAATATATCCTTTGACGGACACTATGAAACTTTTCCAGTCACAGCTGGAACACCAGATTTACGGTATTTCTATTTTTGCAACTGAATTTGCACAATGCCACAGATGTCGCAACGTTTGAGGGAGCGTGCAATTGGCATGCTGACTGCAGGAATGTCTACCAGAGCTGTTGCCCGTGCAATGAATGTTCATTTCTCTACTATAAGCTGTCTTCAAAGGCATTTCAGGGATTTTGACAGTGCATCCAACCGGCCTCACAACCGCAGACGCACGTGTAACCACACCAGCCCAGGACCTCCACATCCAGCATCCTGTCTGCCCATCTGCCCTGAACAGTGAAAACCGGGACTCATCCGTGAACAGAACGCCTTTCCAACATGCCAGACGCCATCAAATGTGAGCATTTGCCCAGTCAAGTCGGTTAGGACGACGAACTGCAGTCAGGTCAAGACCCCGATGAGGACGATGAGCATTCAAATGATCTTCCCCGAGATGGTTTCTGACAGAAATTCTTTGGCTATGCAAACTGATTGTTGCTGCAGCTGTCCGGGTGGCTGGTCTCAGACGATCATGTAGGTGAACATGCTGGATGTGGAGGTCCTGGGCTGGTGTGGTTACATGTGGTCTGCGGTTGTGAGGCTGGTTGGATGTATTGGCAAATTCTCTGAAATGTCTTTGAAGACAGCTTATGGTAGAGAAATGAACATTTATTGCACGGGCAACAGCTCTGGTAGACATTCCTGCAGTCAGCCTGCCAATTGCACGCTCCCTCAAACGTTGCGACATCTGAGGCATTGTGCTGTCTGATAAAACTGCAGATTTCAGAGTGGTCATTTATTGTGGGCAGTCTAAGGCACACCTGTGCAATATTCATGCTGTCTAATCAGCACCTTGATATGCCACATGGATGGATGGATTATCTTGGCAAAGGAGAAGTGCTCATTATCACAGATTTTGACAGATTTGTGAACAATATTTGAGAGTAATGGGTCTTTTGTGTATGTAGAAAATGTTTCAGATCTTTGAGTTCAGCTCATGCAAAATGGGAGCAAAACCGAAAGTGTTGCGTTTATATTTTTGTTCAGTGTAGTTTCGTCAGACCACAGGACATGTCTACAAAAACGTAGGTCTTTATTCCTGTGTGCATTTGCAAACATTAATCTGGCTTTTTTCTGTTTCTTTTGGAGTAATGGCTTCTTCCTGGCAGAGTGGCCTTTCAGCCCAAGTTGATACAGTACTCATTTCACTGTGGATATTGACACAATCTTACCAGCTTCCGCCATCATCTTCACAAGGTCTTTTGCTTTTGTTCTTGGGTTGATATGCACAAGTCGGACCAAAGCACGTTTATCTCTGGGATAAGAACCCGTCTCCTTCCTGAGCGGTATGATGGCTGGACAATTGCACCCAAGGTTGAGCCAGACTTGTGCAAGTCCACAATTCTCTTCCTGATATCTTGGTTGATTTCCTTAGACTTTCCCCTAATGCTACACAAAGAAGCAATGTGTTTCAAGTGTGCATTTAAATACATCCACAGGTGTGTCTCTAATTAACTCAGCTGTAGCCAACAAACCTAACAGAAGCTTCCAAACAAATGACATCATCAAATGGGCAGTCCAGAATTGTTTAAAGGCATAGTGCATGTAAACGTTTGACATTGCAGAAAGAAATAAAAATGCCTTCAAAGATTCTCTCTCTCATTTTTCTGGCATTTGGCAAATAATAATAATTATGGTGGTAATCCTAATTGACCAAAAACAGGGAAGGTTTGTTCTCATTTCATGTCAGATATTGAGAAAACGAATTTAGTGCTCTCAGTAAGAGAAACAAAATATATTTATTGCAGGTTTGATACCTTTTAATGGATAACAAAAATAGAAGTAATGATGTTACATAGCGAGATTTCGAGACATCACCAGTCCCTTTATCAGACGTACTACAAGAATATATGAAGAAACAGCAATATATATACAATAAGAACAGAGACATGGGGGAATAAATGGGCATTTGAAAAAAAACAGAACAACATATTAAAGATCTTGAGAATGAGTCCTTCCTTAATTATCTTACAGATAAGGGGTGTGAAAGTTTTATGGTTTCTAAATTGATGTTATCTGAGAGACCTGGTGCCCCGACTATGTCTATAGAAGACTCTTTAGATCTTCTAGTGTGTCATAAATCCCGGGGGCAAATTCAGTCCAGGATTTAAAGTGTCAAGAATAGTGTTGGGCGAGCATGCTTCGCCGAACACTAGTTCGGCTTGAGCATCGATATGCTCAGCACATCGCTGTGTTGGGTCGAATACCGTGTGTGCTCAAGCGTGATGCTCGAGTCTCCTCCCTGCACGTTTGTTGGCTGCTATGCAGCCAATAAATGTGCAGGTAAGTACTGCCATTCACAGTAATGCCATAGCCATGTTAATGACACGTGTTCGGCTCAGTCTTAGTAAGGGAGAGCTGGAAGGTAGAAAGGAGAGATAGTGTAGGAAGTGAAATAAGGATATTTTAGTTTTTAGACCCAAAAGTTCTTTTAAGGTCTATTGTGTGTGGCAGCAATAAATATTTCTAGCGTAACCTGCACTAAATTGCTAAAACTTGTTAGAGACCCAAAAGTCCTAAGGACTATAGTTGTATCTGGCAAAAATATACATTTTTAGCGCAAACTGTGCTTAATAGCTTGCAATTGTTTGGCCGCTGCAGACAGCGACATTATCTGCGCCACATCTCCTGCCTAACGTGTGTGCAGCCTAAAAATATCTGTGACATCCAGTGTACTTTTTCCATAGACGGTGTCTGCTGCAGACAGTTACATTACCTGCGTTACATCTCCTGTATTCAGTGTAATTTTTTATTAGCTGGTTGTGACAGCGACATTACTTGTGCTATACCTCCTGTATAACAATTGTACCACAATGTTAATGAGGCCCTTCTTTATGTGATATACAGGTTGTATCGGAGGGCCTCTTCCTTGTAATTGTTGGCAGCACTTGCACTTTAAATACAAGTAAATATACAGGAAAGAATGTTTCCTAACAATTTTTCCTCTAAAAGCGATTTTATCTTCGGTTTTGTGCATATTATTGTCAGTCTGTAAAAGTGGCGTACTACTCGGACAACATCGTTCCCAGCAGAAACATGGGAGTCCAAGATGCATCCAGACATCCTCTTCATACTGTTCCTGAACTATTTTAGTGGTGTTTCCATCAATTTCTGACCTTTTCGTGTGAACCAGACACCCTCCCCTCTTCAGAGAAAGGTCTGCCTGATTTAATGCTCGGGTTCTCGCATTGACTTCCATTTTGCTCAGGTGCTCGGTGCACTTTGGTACGTGATTCCAAACAGAAGTACAGGACCAGGTAATAATAAAATTAAAGTCCATGGCTGCCAGATTTTAATAAAATCCATCCAGCATCATCCAGTATATTTTGATCCTTTGTGATTATTTTATGTGCGCAGGTGCCAATTTCTAATAACTCATTTTGCCATTTTTAAATAACTAATGCCATTAGCTGTCACACCTGCCAAGAAGGAGAATTAAAACCATAAAAGAACCAGCTGTAAAGTAATTTTGGTCCGTTCCGTGGGAGTGAAGGAGAGCGAGTAGGATTTCAAAAAGCATAGTCTAGGATCAGATTCCCAGCAAAAAGTTCTTCTAGTTGGAAGAGCTGGTCAAACTTGCCACTCCACTGAGCGTTTGTTGTTAGTTCTTTAGACTTCCAGTGCATAAGGATTAAACACCATAGACAGCAGCAGCAGACAGGAACGGAGAAGGGAGATGGCATGTGTGCAGTGCGTGCGCCATCTCCTTATACAGTTCATCAATCGGGTGTTGGGCCCCCGGCAAACTGATATTGATGACCTTTCCTGAGGATAGGTCATCAATAGTTAAACCCTGCACAACCCCTTAGCATCCACATAGAAATGCTCTGCCACTCATATATTGGCTCAATTACAATATCTGACCATGCCCCAGTAACTACTTCTCTATCTTTCTCCAGCCTCCCCATTCGAAAATGGACATGGTGTTTAAATGGGACTATTTTAGACTGACAAAAACCTGTTGAATATCTCGTGCAAACTGACCCTTTATTTTCAAGATAATCAGCCTTCTGACACTTCCCAGGCAATACAGATGTAGCAGCGCTAGAGATCACTGTTTTTGCATAGCGTTACTAACGAATCGCGACTTCTCCTCTTGCGATCCTAATGAAACATTAACTGTAATGGCAATACACAACAAGGCCAGTAGATGGCAGTGTTAGCCTAAAGTGCATACAGAAATGAAGCTTAACAATCCCTTTCACTGCCGATCATAAGCCTCTTAAGAGATCGTAAGCCTTCTGCCATTAAACTACTATTCCAACTACAATGCCCCCTATTCCAGCCACATTACTCACTATACCAGCCACAATGCCCATTATACCAAAAGTACTAACTATTAGAGCCACAATAATTACAATCCCAGCCACAGTGACCACTATACCAGCCACAATGCTTGCTATTCCAGACAAAATACCTACCATACCAGCCAAGTATTCCAGTCAAAATGCCCAGTATACCAGCCACAATGCCCACCATTCCAGCCACAATTCCCACTATCCCAGAGACAATGCCACTATTCCAGCCACAATACCCATTAGACCAGCCAGAATGCCCTCTATTCCAGCCACAGTGACCACAATCCCAGACACAAAGACCACTATTTCAGCCGCAATGACAGAAGGGGTTTGCGCAAAAATTACTGGGGGAGGGGGGCCCCCATTCAAAAATTTGCTGTGGTGCCCAATTATTTCTAGCTACACCACTAGGTCTGCCCCATTCAACTTCTGGGTCATCAAATTGGGCACATGTCCTGAGGTTGCCCTTTATGACTTGGAGGTGCTGGCCTATCCTGCAGCCACTGTATTGTCTGAACGTGTGTTTAGCATGGCTGGTGGCATTATCACAGACAAGCGCAGCCGCCTGTCTGCAGACAATGTGGGCAAGCTTTTGTTTATTAAAAAGAACCTGGCATGAATCCCACAGGACTTGTTTGTACCTTATGCAGAATAGACATGTATACCGGCCTCACCCAACCACTGTTATACTACCGTGCACTTACACTTTGTTTTCTTTTTTATATTTTCCCAATTTTTTGGGGTCTACACTAATTTATTTAAAAAAATGAAAAATAAAAAAAACTGTTATTGGCGACTACCTTTGGCTTCACAGCCCAAAAAGGCTTTATTTCATGCAAAAATGTAACCGCCAATTGTAAGTTCCATGTCAGTTATGCAGTGCAGGGGTTTGTACCTGGCAAAAATGGTAATATTTCACCCAACAATTTAAAATCTATCCTTTGTCGGACAGTATTAAACTTGGCCAGCCACAGCTGGAACCACTGTTAACGGTATTGCTATTTTGCCAATTGAATTTCACCCCAGAACAAAATATATCCTTTGCCGGACACTATTAAACTTGGTCAGCCACAGCTGAAAGCACTGATTTATGGTATTGCTATTTTGGCAATTGAATTTCACCCCAGAAAAAAATATATCCTTTGCCCGACACTATTAAACTTGGCCAGCCACTGCTGGGACACCAGATTTAGGGGATTGCTATTTTGGCAATTGAATTTCACCACAGAAAAAAATCTATCCTTTGCCAGACAGCAGACAGTATTACACTTGGCTAGCCACAGCTGGAACACCAAATTTAGGGGATTGCTATTTTGGCAATTGAATTTAACCCCTCAATAAAATATAGAAACTTCTATCCTGTTGGGAGAATCGATTCAGGTAGCTCTTTCAATCAAATATTCTTGCATCAGCTTCTGTTCTCTTGGTTCTCTATCAGGAGGTAGGCATTGTTAAGTGAGGCTATCTGGACCTCCATTGATTTAACCAGGGCTGTACTGTGCACCACTACTAGGCCCTGGTTTAACTCTAGTGTTTAAACCTGGTGACCCATAGCCCTCATATCTTGCTTTAAGTTCTTGATTTCTTTCATCCGTCTGATCAAGGCTTGGGATAAGGTGGTTCTAAAAAAGGATTTAGTCAGCACACTGTTATTTGGACTGTCCAGCTTCTCCTGGGTCCATCACACTATTTGCCTCGTCATCCTCCTCCCTCTCTGAATCACGCATTTAAGCCTGCTGCGACATCTTGTCGGCCCGGGATTTTGCCAGTTTCTTTCTGGGGAAATGGTCCATTTTTGCTTGGTTTTTGTTCTGTTTGGAGGTCACAGGGTGTGTTTCTCACAATCTTGACCATCGTAAAAGATCTGGCGTCTTTTGGCTGAAAAGCACAGGTCTGTGAGGCGGAATCTCTGTCTCTTCCATCTTTCTCAGCTGTTAGGCTCCACCCCATTTATGTGCGTTTTCTAGTAAATGTTGTGTGATGGGATGTGGGATAAATTTGACAGTTCCCACAATGCCTGACAGATTTATTTCACTATATTGGATAATGTTGAGCTTCCTAAATGAAACTCAAAATGCACAGATGACAAGCTCCTATTGCAAGAAATCTGTGAAAGAGATTGGAAAATTAAGATAGTGTACATTTTTTTAATGTTTGGTTTCAGTTGGGTAATCAAATAAAAATAAAAGGTTTCCTTAATCAAAAGAAATTATTAAAAGAAAAATTATAGAAAAAAATAAAGAATTAAAAAAATGTAATAAGTAAAATTTAAAAAGAAAGGAATAAAAATGCAATAATAGATAATAATCTGTACAAGATGATTAAAACTTTCTATCGTAATCCTCATCTGAGCTCAGGATAAAGGACTTGAAAAACATCCCTGGTCATTCTGGCAGAAGTGGTTGGGTGAACCCAACATTGACGTTTTTCCCCGACACATCTTCTCCATTGCAATTGTAGTATTAGCGAATTAAATCCAAATTTTATGTGTGCTGGCAGTATTTTCAGAGTGCTCTCAAGGAGCAATGAACAGTAGTTGACTTCCAGATCTATGCCACAGCCAGAGTCTCCATAGGAACTTAGCTAAAGCAGGATCCTTGGATCCTTCAGGTGGACTGAGGCTGCCACAGGGAATGAACGACTCCCCTGATTGCCGCTAAGGGGAGCCATTCCAGCCCTAGGAGAAATAGGCTCCAGGTTTTTGCATACTCAGATGGCATGGTCACATTTTACCACAACATCTGAAGGTTTAGATGTCTGTGATTGGCATTTTTTTTTATAATCGCAGATATTAGCCCCGGGTGCCTGCTGTGTGAAACAGCAGCCACCTGGTGGCTATGATGCTTGCTCTGCATTTTTAAAGAGATGGCATCCACCGTACATACAAGGTAGGGTTTAACACTCTTTTTTTGTTTACTACTTAATTCAATATGTTTTTCATTATAGTGTTCTGTCATCATTTCCGTGTCTTTAATATGAACCTACATTGTAGAAAATAAAATAAAAAATCCAAGGAATTACAAGGTGTGTTCAAACCTTTCACTGGTACTATAGGTCCCATCTGTATGTCAAATGAAACTTAGCGCTGGGGAGCTACAGGAGGCCCCCTTGGTGTATACATTCCAACCCTTTAGCACTGCTCATTTTCACATTATGGGGTACTGAGTAAAGGGTTATGGGAATGCTCTTTTTTTTTAATTTTTTAGCACAAGGCTGAAACATAACTTAATGTAAAAAAAGTGAAAGGGTGTGAAGATGTAAAAACAGGAATTTAAATGGTGGAGTATTTTTATACTATTCTACAGAAATACATAAGATGAATAGTTGGTCCAAAGTATATTGCAAACTCTTCTTTTAGTAATATTGTGGATTGCCATTTCATATAAACTTGTAGAGTAATTAATTTCCATTGGAAACAAAGTAATATCTTTTGCCCTATAATTCATCTTCAGTCGTCAGTAGCTGGCTTTATCTATAATGTGCAAATGAAAACAAAGTTACCTTTTCTGCTGAGAATAATGGAATATGGAACCACCATGAAATAATCCTGTAATTTCTGTTAAAAGAGATGAGTTATTGAGCATGTTCTATGCATTTCACATCATCTTTTTCTCACCGGTTTTGTCATTGCAAGTACAACATACTATCAATAGTTTAAAAAATTTTTTTCATCATAACGTGATACAACTATATGATATACTATATGTGCCCCACAATACTGTCTACAGTTTTTCCATTTCGACTCTGTCTTGGCTATTTTTGTGGTGCGGTTCCTGTTTTCAATATCTTATTTTAGTGCCTGTGAGAGCAATGTGTTAGTTTGATTTTCTTGTGTAACATATACCATGTTTATCAGAAAGGAGATATAAGCCTCAACTGCAGTGTTAGGAAAAACATAAAAGGTGTAAAAAGATGCTTGGATTACAGACAAATCTTGGCAGCTTGAGACAAGCAAAAAGTTGCATAATGCGTTTGTTGCAGATACATTTCTCCCTAATGTCTTGTATTTTTCTGACAAATGCATTCGAATGTTTTTTTGGTTTAGATAGATTTCTCTTACATTGGTAATTTTCAGAAGTTGGCTTTGTTGCACATTATTTAAATTGCCAAGTAAATTTTTTTTTTCCTTTTGCTGTACGGAAAATAAAAATAGTACTCAAAATAATACATAGCTCCTTGAAAAATTTAATTTCGTCTTTTCTGTCATATGTAACAAGATTTTTGACAACAGTAATAGTGTAGTCTGCGCTGTTAAAAATACCAGAACCCTGATGGAAACCTGACAAACCTCATAATAAGTCAAGGCAGTATGTCAGTGATCATTATGATCCATTTAAAATAAAAAGGATCTGGCATAAATATAATGAGTTTAAGCTATCAAAGTAATTTGAACAGAGCTTGATAGACAGATTAGGGTACTTTCACACTTGCGTTGGTGTGGATCATTCTGTTTATTTGCACAGACGGATCCGCACCTATAATGCAAACGTTTGTATCCGTTCAGAACGGATCCGTTTGCATTAGTTTTAAAGAAAAATGACCAAGAGTCACCAAAAGTCCAAAACGGATCTGTTTGGAATTACATTGAAAGTCAATGGGGAACGGATCCGTTTTCAAATGCACCATGTTGTGTCATTGAAAACGGATCTGTCCCCATTGACTTTCATTGTAATTCAAAATGGATCCGTTAGGCTCCACCTCTTCAGACGGACACCAAAATGCTGCAAGCTGCGTTTTGGTGTCCACCTCAAGAACGGAATATAAGCGGAATGAAGCCTAACTGATGCATTTTGAACGGATGCTTATCCATTCAGAATGCATTGGGACTCAACTGATCCGTTTTGGACCGTTTGTGAGAGTCCTGAAATGGATCTCACAAACGGAATCCAAAACGCTAGTGTGAAAGTACCCTTAAACAGGGATTAAGGCCTTGTGGAGCTTCGCTTCTGTTTTTTTTTAAATCATAGACATTAATTAATTAACCAAAAACTGAACAATTATGTGTCAGTTGATTATCATTTATATTTCAATGATCTTTCCTGCAACAATAATTTGGTAATGAACAAATTCAACCTGAATTAAAAGTGCTCAGATTACCCTGAAAAGTTGTATACAGTATGATATTCTGGGGTCTCTTAGTAGTGCACCCAACCCCTTTCAAACTGTTTAAAACAAATATGGCATTAGTAATGTCAGAGTGATAGTGAAATATATGGGTAAATGCATATTTTTTGTGGTGACTAGAGTTGAGCGAACCCAAACTGTATAGTTTTGGTTTGTACCGGTTTTTATTATGTTCGGGATACATTTTCAAAAAAGTTCAGGTTCGGGTCCGTTGTTTGGCGATTTATTCCTGCATTCTGAAGGGCTGCATGGCTGTGATTGGCTGAGTGCAGCATGTGAGAGAGGGAGGGACCTTCAGCAATCCAACATTTCTGTACCCAGCCACTGCAAGGGAAATCTTTTTTTGTAATCCATCTGTTACTGAGGTGGTGCTCGGCGGGCATTTTAGCTACTGCAGTGTACTGCATGTGTGCCAGCCAGCCAGGGACATCAGCCTAATCCTATTTTGTAGCTCAGTGAAGGAAAAAAACTCCATAAATAAGAACTGTAAAGTTTGAAACGCGTCGACTGACGCTAGACTGCGTGTTTTTACCGCCTGTGATGTGAACAGCTGTAATATTTGTATCCACGGGAATAAAGAAGTTCCGGCCTAAAACAAACATTGAAAGTGCTGGATTCTTCTTTCCTTTTGGTATATGTTACATACAAGGTCTTACCTTATAATCCGTGCACAGGAGGAGCCCGACGGCTGGTCATTTGTAAAGCAGGTGAGCTGGATACAATCTCTTTCTTATCCCATCCACCGAGCCCTGCCCCAGAAGAGGAAGACCTTGAATGCACTGATGCTCAACCACTTTTGTTGCAGGATGAGGACATGGGAATACTGCCACAAAACGTCTCTGATGATCACGAAACACAGGTGCCAACTGCTATGGCTTTCTGCAATGTGCAAACCAACGAGCAGGGCAGAGGTCATGAATGGGTGGAAGATGATGTGGAGGATGATGAAGTCCTAGACCCAGACTGGATTGAAGGTCATGCTAGTGAGGCGTGCAGGTCTTAGGAAGAGGCGGAGGTCGCACAGAGGCAACAGCACAGCTAAAGAGGAAGCAGGGTGCAAAAGCATAGCGGCCGTTCCAGAGACAGTATGCCTGCTACTGTCCACCGCACCCAGGCACAGAGCACACCAAGACCTGCTCCAAGAAGTTCATTGGCGTGGCAGTTCTTCACACAATGTCCTGACGACAAGACACAAGTGGTTTGCATGTTGTGCCATCAGAGCCTGAAGCAAGGCATAAACGTTCTTAACCTGAGCACAACCTGCATGACCAGGCATCTACATGCAAAGCATGAACTGCAGTGGAGTAAACACCTTAAAAACAAGGAACTCTCTCATGCTCCTCCTGCTCCCTCTTCTGCTGCTGGCTCGGCCTCTCCCTCCACCTCTGGCGTCACCCTGGCACCTGGCGACCAGCAAACAGAGGATGTTCCACCAACACCACCACATACGACACCATAACCAAGCATCTCCACCATGTCACACGGCAGCATTCAGCTGTCCATCTACAAAAGATTGGAGAGAAGGAGGAAATACCCACCTACCGACCCTCGAGCCCTGACCCTGAATGCCAGAATTTCAAAATTACTGGCCTTTGAAATGCTGTCATTCTGTCTGGTGGAGACAGACAGTTTCAAACAGCTGATGGCGGTGGCTGTCCCTCAGTACGTTGTTCCCAGCCTCCACCACTTTTCCAGGATGAGCCGTCCCTTTTCTGCACATACAAGTGGAGGATAATATCAAGTGTGCACTGCGCAACGCCATCTGTGGCAAGATCCACATAATCCACAAAATCTCCCGAACTGCACACTGGGTAAACGTAGTGGCGGCTTGGCCCGAGGCGGATAGCGGTTTGGCGCATGTCCTTCAACCACCGAGGATCGCAGGGCATTATTCATTGCCTCCTGTTGCTTTGTCCTCCTACTCCACATCATCCTCCCCCTACACCTCTTCTACCACCCCCACATCCGGTCATCAAAAGAACCTCACCCCCAAGTTCAGCACAGCCCGGGCGATTTAAAAACTCATGTGTTTGGGTGACAAACCCCACACCGCACAGGAGCTTTGGAGGGGCATAGAATAGCAGACTGATGAGTGGTTGCTGCCGGTAAGCCTCAAGCCCGGCCTGGTGGTGTGCAATAATGGGCGAAATCTCGTTGCAGCTCTGGGACTAGCCGGTTTGATGCACATCCCTTGCCTTGCGCATGTGCTGAATCTGGTTGTGCAGAAGTTTCTTAAAAACTACCCAGACATGTCAGAGCTGCTGCTGAAAGTGCGGTCCGTATGTGCGAATTTTCGGCGTTCTCATCCTGCTGCTGCCCGCCTCTCTGCGCTGCAGCAAGACTTCGGCCTTCCTGCTCACCGCCTCATATGCGACATACCCACCAGGCGGAACTCCACCTTACATATGCTGGAGAGACTGTGCGAGTAGCAGCGGGTGATAGTGGATTTTCCGATGCAGTATGCACGGGTCAGGCGCTCTGCGGATCAGCACCACTTTACTAGAGATGGCCCGAACTATCTGCCGGCGAACAGTTCCCGGCGAACATAGCATGTTCGCGTTCGCCTCAACGGGCGAACACATGCGATGTTCGGTCCGCCCCCTATACATCATCATTGAGCAAACTTTGACCCTGTACCTCACAGTCAGCAGACACATTCCAGCCAATCATCAGCATACCCTCCCTCCCAGACCCTCCCACCTCCTGCACAGCATCCATTTTAGATTCATTCTGAAGCTGCAGTCTTAGTGAGAGGAGGGAGAGTGTAGTTGCTGCTGATTTAATTGGGAAATCGATAGCTAGACTAGTGAATTCAGTGTCCACTCCAGTCCTGAAAGACTCATCTGATCTCTGCTGTAAGGACAGCGTCCTGACAGCACCCCAAAAAGCCCTTTTTAGGGCTGCAACATTAGTCTGCTTTTTTTTTCCTTTATATACATATTGCAGTTGCCTGGCCTGCCTGTGTGTGAGGAGCTGCAGGCCCACAGACTGTAGTGTACCCACTGCCAGTGCCCACCCCTGTCATCCCGTGTGGCACAGGACTTTGCATCAAAAAAAGGCATTTAATTTTTACACTTTAATCTAAGGTTAGTTGCCTGCCAGTGTGTGTCAGGCTGACTTCCACTAACTGTAGTGTGCCCACTGCCAGTGCCCACCACTCATATCGGCTGGCACAGGACTTTGCATAAAAAAGGCATTTCATTTTTACACTTTAGTGTAATTTCAGCTGCTTGCCTGCTGCTAGCGTGTGTCAGGCTGACTTCAACTGACTGTAGTGTGCCCACTGCCAGTGCCCACCCCTGTCATCCCGTGTGGCACAGGACTTTGCATAAAAAAAGGCACTTGATTTTTACACTTTAATCTAAGGTTAGTTGCCTGCCAGTG
The DNA here is from genome assembly GCA_033119425.1 of Bufotes viridis. Lineage (NCBI taxonomy): Eukaryota > Metazoa > Chordata > Amphibia > Anura > Bufonidae > Bufotes > Bufotes viridis. Next base: position 332,361,906 of record CM065591.1, on the reverse strand, counting down.
TGTGTCAGGCTGACTTCCACTGACTGTAGTGTGCCCACTGCCAGTGCCCACCACTCATACCGGCTGGCACAGGACTTTGCATAAAAAAGGCATTTAATTTTTACACTTTAGTGTAATTTCAGTTGCTTGCCTGCTGCTAGTGTGTGTCAGGCCCACTTCCACTGACTGTAGTGTGCCCACTGCCAGTGCCAACCACTGATACCGGGTGGCACAGTAGCTTGCCGATAAATAAGGCATTTAATTTTTAGACAGTAGTCTAAATTCAGTTGCTTGCCTGCTGCCAGTGTGTGTCAGGCCCTCTTCCACTGACTGTAGTGTGCCCACTACCAGTACCAACCTCTGATACCGGGTGGCACAGTAGCTTGCCGATAAATAAGGCATTTAATTTTTAGACAGTAGTCTAAATTCAGTTGCTTGCCTGCTGCCAGTCTGTGTCAGGCCCTCTTCCACTGACTGTAGTGTGCCCACTGCCAGTGCCAACCACTGATACCAGGTGGCACAGTAGCTTGCCGATAAATAAGGCATTTAATTTTTTGACAGTAGTCTAAATTCAGTTGCTTGCCTGCTGCCAGTGTGTGTCAGGCCCTCTTCCACTGACTGTAGTCTGCCCACTGCCAGTGCCAACCACTGATACCGGGTGGCACAGTAGCTTGCCGATAAATAAGGCATTTAATTTTTAGACAGTAGACTAAATTCAGTTGCTTGACTGCTGCCAGTGTGTGTCAGGCCCGCTTCCACTGACTGTAGTGTGCCCACTGCCAGAGCCAACCACTGATACCTGGTGGCACAGTAGCTTGCCGATAAATAAGGCATTTAATTTTTAGACAGTAGTCTAAATTCAGTTGCTTGCCTGCTGCCAGTGTGTGTCAGGCCCATTTGCACTGACTGTAGTGTGCCCACTGCCAGTGCCAACCACTGATACCGGGTGGCACAGTAGCTTGCCGATAAATAAGGCATTTCATTTTTTGACAGTAGTCTAAATTCAGTTGCTTGCCTGCTGCCAGTGTGTGTCAGGCCCTCTTCCACTGACTGTAGTGTGCCCACTGCCAGTGCCAACCACTGATACCGGGTGGCACAGTAGCTTGCCGATAAATAAGGCATTTAATTTTTAGACAGTAGTCTAATTTCAGTTGCTTGCTTGCTGCCAGTGTGTGTCAGGCCCACTTCCACAGACTGTAGTGTGCCCACTGCCAGTGCCAACCACTGATACCAGGTGGCACAGTAGCTTGCCGATAAATAAGGCATTTAATTTTTGACAGTAGTCTAAATTCAGTTGCTTGCCTGCTGCCAGTGTGTGTCAGGCCCTCTTCCACTGACTGTAGTCTGCCCACTGCCAGTGCCAACCACTGATACCGGGTGGCACAGTAGCTTGCCGATAAATAAGGCATTTAATTTTTAGACAGTAGTCTAAATTCAGTTGCTTGACTGCTGCCAGTGTGTGTCAGGCCCGCTTCCACTGACTGTAGTGTGCCCACTGCCAGTGCCAACCACTGATACCGGGTGGCACAGTAGCTTGCCGATAAATAAGGCATTTAATTTTTAGACAGTAGTCTAAATTCAGTTGCTTGCCTGCTGCCAGTGTGTGTCAGGCCCTCTTCCACTGACTGTAGTGTGCCCACTGCCAGTGCCAACCACTGATACCGGGTGGCACAGTAGCTTGCCGATAAATAAGGCATTTAATTTTTAGACAGTAGTCTAATTTCAGTTGCTTGCTTGCTGCCAGTGTGTGTCAGGCCCACTTCCACAGACTGTAGTGTGCCCACTGCCAGTGCCAACCACTCATACCGGGTGCCGGGTGGCACAGTACCTAGCACGCGTAGTACCACTTATCTAAAAAAAAAATGACATGCAGAGGCAGGCCACCCCGCAGGGGCCGTCGTGGTTGTGGTGCTTTGATTTCCACTGTCCCTGGAATAATGCCCAGTTTTCAGAGGCCACGTACCCTGAACCCGAAAAATTCTGAGGATGTAGTTGACTGGCTTAGACAGGACACCCAATCTTCAACAGCTTCCGCTAAGAACCTTGACGCACCATCCTCCTCCAGCTCCGCTTCGGTCACCTGCTCTCAAGTTACCACGCACCCGCCCGTCGCCACCACCACCACTACCACCACAGCCACCACAGCCGCTTCACTTGATCCGTCAGAGGAGTTATTTACACATCAGTTGGATGCAATTAGTGATGCGCAACCATTATTGCCAGATGATGTAGATTACGGGGATATGTCTCAGTCAGGCAGGATTACACACATGGACATACAGTGTGATGATGATGATGTTGTACCCGCTGCTGCTTCCTTAGCTGAGGTGTCAGATACAAGTGAAGCGGTTGATGATGACGATGTGTCCACGGATGCCACATGGGTGCCTGCTCGAAGAGAAGAAGAGGGGGAAAGTTCTGAGGGGGAGACAGAGAGAATGAGGAGACGAGTTGGAAGCAGGGGGAGGTCGTCGCAAGGAGTTAGTGGCACAGTCAGACAGCATGTATCGGCACCTGGGGTCAGCCAGACAGCACGCCAGTCAACGCATGCTGTTGCCACCACCAGAATGCCGTCATTGCAAAGCTCAGCAGTGTGGCATTTTTTGTGTGTGTCTGCCTCTGATAAAAGCAATGCCATTTGCAACCTGTGCCAAAAGAAACTGAGTCGTGGGAAGTCCAACACCCACCTTGGTACAACTGCTTTGCGAAGGCACATGATCTCACATCACAAACGCCTATGGGATCAACACATGAGTACAAGCAGCACACAAGCTCAAAGCCACCATGCTCCTCCTGGTCCAGCATCTTCAGCCACGTCAACCACTGCTGTCCTCCCTGCCCCCTCTCAACCACCCGCCACTCCATCTCTCACCTTCAGCAGTTCCTGCTCATCTGCCCACAGTCAGGTGTCTGTCAAGGACATGTTTGAGCATAAGAAGCCAATGTCACAAAGTCACCCCCTTGCCCGGCGACTGACAGATGGCTTGACGGAACTCTTAGCCCGCCAGCTTTTACCATACCAGCTGGTAGAGTCTGAGGCCTTTAAAAAATTTGTCGCTATTGGGACACCACAGTGGAAGGTACCCGGGCGAAATTTTTTTTCAAAAAAGGCAATCCCAAACCTCTACCATGTCATTGAAAAGGAAGTCATGGCATCTCTGGCATACAGTGTTGGGGCAAGGGTCCATCTGACCACTGATACCTGGTCTGCAAAGCACGGTCAGGGCAGGTATATCACGTATCACTGCGCATTGGGTCAACCTGCTAACTGCTGACAAGCATGGAATGCGTGGCTCTGCAGCGGAGTTGGTGACACCACCACGACTTGCAGGCAGACCTACTGCCACCTCCTCTACTCCTACTCCATCCTCTTCGATATCCTCCTCGGCTGAGTCCTCTTCTGCTGCGGCGTCTGGCTGCACATCAACTGATTCCCCCCAGCTCCCCAGGGGCTATTCCACATCCCGGATACGACAGTGTCACGCTATCTTGGGGTTGACTTGCCTGAAAGCAGAGAGCCACACAGGACCAGCACTCCTGTCCGCCCTGAACGCACAGGTGGATCCGCACCAACTGGAGATCGGCAAAGTGGTGTGTGACAATGGAAGCAATCTGTTGGCGGCATTAAATTTGGGCATGTTGTCACATGTGCCGTGCATGGCACATGTGTTGAATCTCATCGTACAACGTTTTGTGTCTAAGTACCCAGGCTTACAGGACGTCCTCAAGCAGGCCAGGAAGGTGTGTGGCCATTTCAGGCGTTCCTACACGGCCATGGCGCACTTTTCAGATATTCAGCGGCGAAACAACATGCCAGTGAGGCGCTTGATATGCGACAGCCCGACACGTTGGAATTCAACACTCCTAATGTTCGACCGCCTGCTCCAACAAGAAAAAGCCGTCAATGAGTATTTGTATGACCGGGGTGCTAGGACAGCCTCTGCGGAGCTGGGAATCTTTTTGCCACGTTACTGGACACTCATGCGCAATGCCTGTAGGCTCATGCGTCCTTTTGAGGAAGTGACAAACCTAGTCAGTCGCACTGAAGGCACCATCAGCGACCTCATCCCATTTGTTTTCTTCCTGGAGCGTGCCCTGCAAAGAGTTCTGGATCAGGCTGTAGATGAGCGTGAAGAGGAAGAGGAAGAGTTGAAACAGCCTTGTCATCATCGCTTGCCGGACCTGCAGCAACGCTGGAAGAGGAGTATGAGGAAGAGGAGGAGGAATGTGGCGGCTTTGAGGAGGAGGAAGACCAACCACAGCAGGCACCCCAGGGTGCTCATTGTTGTCACCTATCTGGGACCCATGGTGTTGTACGTGGCTGGGGGGAAGAACAGACCGTCAATGACATCAGTGAGGACGAGGAACGGGAAATGAGTAGCTCTGCATCCAACCTTTTTCAAATGGGGTCTTTCATGCTTTCATGTCTGTTGAGGGACCCACGTATAAAAAGGATAAAGGAGAACGATCTGTACTGGGTGGCCACGCTACTAGACCCCCGGTATAAGCAGAAAGTGGCAGAAATGTTACCAAATTACCGAAAGTCGGAAAGGATGCAGCAGTTCAAAACCAAACTAAAAAATATGCTTTACACAGCTTATAAGGGGGATGTCACAGCACAGCGGGAATCTAACAGGGGAAGAGGTGAGTGTAATCCTCCTCCTACCACGGCGGCACGTACCACTAGACGATTTACAGATGTGTTGTTGATGGAGGACATGCAGAGCTTTTTCAGTCCTACTCATCGCCACAGCCCTTCGGGATCCAGCCTTAGAGAACGACTCGACCGACAGGTAGCAGACTACCTCGCCTTAACAGCAGATATCGACACTCTGAGGAGCAATGAACCCCTTCACTACTGGGTGTGCAGGCTTGACCTGTGGCCTGAGCTATCCCAGTTCGCGATAGAACTTCTGGCCTGCCCTGCTTCAAGTGTCCTGTCAGAAAGGACCTTCAGTGCAGCAGGAGGTATTGTCACTGACAAGAGAAGTTGTCTCGGTCAAAAAAGTGTTGATTACCTCACCTTCACAAAGATGAATGAGGCATGGATCCCGAAGGGACTGACAGTGGGGGATACGTTTGACTAACAAAAGGCCTGATTACATGCCTTGGCCTCAAAATGGTCCCCACGCTGCTGTATTTAATGTCTGCATACCGGATGACTTTTATGAATTCTCCACCACCAACTAGGGCTCAAGCCGCAATGTTTTAGACACTTTTCTGCCTGGAAAACATCAATTTTTCCGGCCGCTGCTACAATAGCGGCTGCAACAGTGCCATTATTTTTCAGGCATATGTACATGCCTAATTTTTCTGTCCTATGGTGCAGCACTGTGGCTGCAAAAACAAACCAAAAAAAAAAGGCACATACAAGTGTCAATTCCCCTTCGTGATCGTTACCTTGTTGTGGTGAAGGGGCTTGCGTATCACAATGAAGCAATCATCATCACCTCTATAAGTGTGTTGGCACACCCCAGATGATAAGGCCGTTGCTTCACTATGGTCAGACCAAAAGCGATCGGACAGCTGGATAATATTTCATAGAAGAAACATTAATTTACCTTTTTTTTTATATGTTGTATGGGTTTTTAATACATAAAATAAAAAATCATAATAAAGTCTCTTAATAGTTTATTAGAAATGATGCAGGCAATTAAAAAAATCCCCATCAATTCCAGTACAAAGCAAGTACAGAGCTCAGAACTAAATTATTTCATGATGTCGTAATGGTTCGCTAATTCGACAATGGTTAATCAATTCGACCGGATAGGGTCCGTAACAGGGATTAAACTGATAGGAAGAGTACTAGTTAAGACACCACTCATATAGGGTGTCACAGCACATTGCTCTGTGCACGAGCAGTGCCCCAATTTGGGAGTAAGAGGCCGACCAAGCTGCTTTTTCCATCTCCCGGTTCCTAAAATCAATTCAGTTTAGTGTATGAGAGTTTGGTCTGTCACTGTGAAGGCAGTCGAAGGTACCCAGCCTAAATTTTTTTTCACAAAAGGCAATCCCTGATATGGGACGTAACAGGGATTAAACTGATGAGAATAGTACTACAGAAAATACCACTCATATCGGGTGTGACAGTAAATTGCACGGCGCAGACGCAGTGACCGTGGTTTAAAACAGAGTGGAGGGAGCCAGCGTTTTTTTAACCATCTCCCCGTTCGAAAAATCTATTCAATAAATGGCCCCCAGATTGGGGACGTTAGTGGGATTAAACTGATGAGAATAGTACTACAGAAAATACCACTCATATCGGGTGTGACAGTAAATTGCACGGCGCAGACGCAGTGACCGTGGTTTAAAACAGAGTGGAGGGAGCCAGCGTTTTTTTAACCATCTCCCCGTTCGAAAAATCTATTTAATAAATGGCCCCCAGATTGGGGAGTCGGGGACGTTAGAGGGATTAAACTGATGAGAATAGTACTACAGAAAATACCACTCATATCGGGTGTGACAGTAAATTGCACGGTGCAGACGCAGTGACCGTGGTTTAAAACAAAGTGGAGGGAGCCAGCGTTTTTTTTAACCATCTCCCTGTTCGAAAAATCTATTCAATAAATTTCCCCCAGATTGGGGACGTTAGTGGGAATAAACTGATGAGAATAGTACTACAGAAAATACCACTCATATCGGGTGTGACAGTAAATTGCACGGTGCAGACGCAGTGACCGTGGATTAAAACAGAGTGGAGGGAGCCAGCATTTGTTTAACCATCTCCCCGTTGAAAAATCTATTCAATAAATGGCCCCCAGATTGGGGACGTTAGAGGGATTAAACTGATGAGAATAGTACTACAGGAAATACCACTCATATCGGCTGTGACAGTAAATTGCACGGCGCAGACGCAGTCACCGTGGTTTAAAACAGAGTGGAGGGAGCCAGCGTTTTTTTAACCATCTCCCCGTTCGAAAAATCTATTTAATAAATGGCCCCCAGATTGGGGAGTCGGGGACGTTAGAGGGATTAAACTGATGAGAATAATACTACAGAAAATACCACTCATATCGGGTGTGACAGTAAATTGCACGGCGCAGACGCAGTGACCGTGGATTAAAACAGAGTGGAGGGAGCCAGCGTTTTTTTAACCATCTCCCCGTTCGAAAAATCTATTCAATAAATGGCCCCCAGATTGGGGACGTTAGAGGGATTAAACTGATGAGAATAGTACTACAGAAAATACCACTCATATCGGGTGTGACAGTAAATTGCACGGCGCAGACGCAGTCACCGTGGGTTAAAACAGAGTGGAGGGAGCCAGCGTTTTTTTAACCATCTCCTGTTCGAAAAATCTATTCAATAAATGGACCCCAGATTGGGGACGTTAGAGGGATTAAACTGATGAGAATAGTACTACAGAAAATACCACTCATATCGGGTGTGACAGTAAATTGCACGGCGCAGACGCAGTGACCGTGGTTTAAAACAGAGTGGAGGGAGCCAGCGTTTTTTTAACCATCTCCCCGTTCAAAAAATCTATTCAATAAATGGCCCCCAGATTGGGGACGTTAGAGGGATTAAACTGATGAGAATAGTACTACAGAAAATACCACTCATATCGGGTGTGACAGTAAATTGCACGGCCCAGACGCAGTGACCGTGGATTAAAACAGAGTGGAGGGAGCCAGCGTTTTTTTAACCATCTCCCCGTTCGAAAAATCTATTCAATAAATGGCCCCCAGATTGGGGACGTTAGAGGGATTAAACTGATGAGAATAGTACTACAGAAAATTATACTCATATCGGGTGTGACAGTAAATTGCACGGCGCAGACGCAGTCACCTTGGATAAAAACAAAGGGGAGGGAGCCAGCGTTTTTTTTAACCATCTCCCCGTTCGAAAAATCAATTCAATTCACCTTTTGGGGACCCTTGGTGTTGTACGTGGCTGGGTGGAGGAAGAAACCTTCAATGACATCACCGGGACGTGGCTAGCTTGGTATCCAACCTTGTGCAAATGGGGAGTTTGCGGTTGTTCAAATGAACTGTTTGCGGTGCATTAAAAGGGGAGTTTGGTCTGTCAATGTCAGTGAAGCGGGCGTAACCCTTACACTACCTGATCGATACAACATCATACCTGATCGTATACACACACTGGATGTTTTAAAGCACGTTATTCCAAACAATTTAGGAATGTTAGTTGATTTATGCCCTTTATGGATTAAAACCCGACTCTGCGTCCACTACGTAATTTTCCATGGGAGTTTTGCCATAGATCCCCCTCCAGCATGCCACAGTCCAGGTGTTAGACCCCTTGAAACAACTTTCCCATCACTATTGTGGCCAGAAAGAGTCCCTGTGGGTTTTAAAATTCGCCTGCCAATTGAAGTCTATGGCGGTTCGCCCGGTTCGCCCGTTCGCGAACATTTGCGGAAGTTCGCGTTCGCTGTTCGCGAACTGAAAATTTTATGTTCGCGACATCACTACACTTTACCACCAGTGACTGGGCCTGTATGCGAGACCTGTGTACCTTGTTGTGGTCTTTGGTGTACTCAACCAACATGGCCAGTGCTGATGACACCGTTGTTAGCATTACAATACTCCTTCTATGTCTCCTTGAAAAAAATATTATGGCGATGATGGAAGAGGATGCGGCACAGGAGGAGGAGGAAGAGGGGGCATTGCACAGGACTTCAGGCAGGTCATACAGAAGTGGCTCAGAGGGTCGGTTCCTGAACCAGCAGAAGCCAGGTACACATGTGGACAGCCATGGCGTCTGAAGGACGAGGAGGAGGAGGATGACTTAGAGGAGGAGGAGGTACCGTTTTCACTGCAGGGTGGCACCCTATGCAGCTCAGGGCCATCACTGGAGGGTGGCTGGGGGGTTACGGAGGACATAGACGATACACCACCTACAGAGGACAGCTTATCGTTACCTCTGGGCAGCCTGGCACACATGAGCGACTACATGCTGCAGTGCCTATGCAACCACAGCAGAGTTGCCCACATTTTAACTTGTGCTGACTACTGGGTTGCCACCCTGCTGGATCCCCGGTATGAGGACAACGTGCCAACCTTAATTCCCACACTGGAGCGTGATAGGAAGATGCGCGACTACAAGCGCACACTGGTAGACGTGCTCCTGAGTGCATTCCCAACTGACACGGGGGGACAAGTGGAAACACAATGGAAAGGCAGAGGCGGAGGAGGAAGAGGTCGCCAATGCAGCTTTGTCACGGCCAGCTCCTCAGACAGCAGGTTTAGCATGGCCAAGATGTGGAAAAGTTTTGTCACCATGCGACAGCAAACTGCACCACTAGCTGATAGGGAACGTGTTAGCAGGAGGCAACATTTCAACAACATGGTGGAACAGTACGTGTGCACACTCCTCCACGTACTGACTGATGGTTCTGCCCATTCAACTTCTGGGTCTCCAAATTGTCCACATGGCCAGAGCTTGCCCTTTATGCCTTGGAGGTGCTGGCCTGCCCTGTGGCCAGTGTATTGTCTGAATGTGTATTTATCATGGCAGGGGGCGTCATTACAGACAAACGCAGCCGCCTGTCCACAGCCAACGTGGACAAGCTCACGTTCATTAAAATGAACCAGGCATGGATCCAACAGGACTTGTCCGTACCTTATGCAGAATAGACATTTATAACTGCCTCGCCCTCAACCATACATTCTTGTACTCCAGGGCATTTCTTTCTTGAATCCTCTGTTTTTAATTGAACCATTATATTGGGGGCAGCCCCAAGTTGAATAAAACTCTCCTCTGTCTCGGTTCCAGGGGCCTACATTTCAACTAATCGCCTGCTGCTTTGGTGCGTGAAATTAACCTATTTTTACTGTCAAATTACTTCTCCTCTGTCTGGGTGTAAGGGGTCTATATTTCTTTTAATCGCCTGCCGTATTGATGGGAGACAATAACCTCTTTTTGCTGACAAATGACCTCTCCTCTGACTGGGTGTCAGGGACTACATAAATGATAATGGCCTGTTCCTTTGTAGGTTAACCTGAGGCCTGTGTTGCTGTTATTGGACCTCTCTCCTCTGGTTGGGTGCTAGGGTCTAAATTGCTTAAAGTGGCCTGTTCCATTGCTGGGTAACATGATGCCTGTTTTGCTGTTATGGGACCTCTCTCCTCTTTCTGGATGCTAGGGCCGAAATTGCTGAAAGTGGCCTGTTCCATTGCTGGGTAACATAATGTATGTTTTGCTGTTATGGGACCGCTCACCTCTGTCTGGGTGCTAGGGCCTACATAAATGATAAAGGCCTGTTCCATTGCAGTTTGACCTGAGGCCTGTGTTGCTGTTATGGGACCGCTCTCCTCTTTGCGGGAGCCATGGGCCTGAATGAGTGAATGTTGCCTGTGGCACTGCTGGGTGAAATCAATACTGTTTTGGCGTGATTTGAACTCTTGTATTTGTGGGTGCCAGGGGCCTGAGTCTGTGCATGAGGCCTGTGAAACTGCAGGCAGGCATGAATCATTTTTGGCTGTGATGACAACTTCTCCAACTCCCATGTATGGTTGTATTGGGCTTGAATCTGTGAATGTGGCCTGTGGCACTGCTGGCAGACATGAATCCTTTATGGCTATGAGGAGAATTTCAACTACCATAGCATTCCCACCTGACGCCACCCCAACCTCCTATTCCACCTCCTCCTCCAAGTTGCCAATTAATATTGGTTAATTTTTATTTATTTTATTTTAAGTCATTTCCCTATCCACATTTGTTTGCAGGGGATTTACCTACATTTTGCTGCCTTTTGAAGCCCTCTAGCCCTTTCCAGCCATTTTAGTGCCCAAAAGTTCAGGTCTCAATTGAGTTCAATGGGGTTCAGGGTCAAGTTCGGAACCCGAACATTTTCGTGAAGTTCGGCCAAACTTCTCGAACTGAACATCCAGTGGTGACATCCAACTCTTGTGGTGACAAACAGCCTTTTTAAAAATACACTGCATTGTAAAACTTTGTTATCCTTTCTAAAATAAAAAAGTTCCAAAAATAATTCCTTATTGTTGGCAGATGTCTACCAGTGTTTATACACACAGTTATATTGAAAAGCAATGGTTTGTTCTCATAAAGTGATCCCAAATGTATCCCTTATTATGGGCAGATGCCTGCCTCAGTGATATGATACAGTTGGACATTGCTGGAATTCAGGGCAGAAGGATTGAGCATGGTGAGGAACTGATGGTTAATGTTCTCAACAGAACTGCTTGAAGAAAATATGAGGAAAAAGTAGAAATCCAACCAGAAGTAAGGGCTGTCTGGCAAAGACAGTATTTTGGGGGACGAAGGCTGGAACTAGCCATAATAATCAAGCAGTGTTTGAATAAACCACATGGACTATGTTATGACCAGAGGATGCGGATCCTCTGTGTCAGCTGATAGAGGACTAGGAATTACCCTAATATTGCTGACTGCTGACTCTCACTGTTTGCACCAGTCACCCAGAATGCAGCTAACTGAGGCAGTGTTAACAGAGTCCAACAAAGGCGGAGTAAATGAAAAGATGATCTTTACTGGCAGAGGGTATACAAAAGTCACTTAATATAAAGGCAAAACAAAGTTCAGAGTAATGCAGTGTGCAGATTAAAGTGGTGTTGTTGTCAGGCAGTGCAGGGTCAGGAATCCAGGCAGACTTACTGGAGGCGATGGGTCGCCAGACGATGCAGTGGTTAATAATCCAGGTGATCCAACAAACAGACGGCAGGCAGATACGTAGTCAAACTGAGCAGAGGTCAATAGTCCAGGCAATCCAGCAAGTAGACAGTAGGCAGAGTCAGGGTCAAACAAAGCAGAGGTCAGAATCCAGGAAATCCAATAGACACAGTGGGAAGCTTCAGCGGGAGTCAATAGGTACAACAACAACACTTGGTCACTTCCTCCTACTCAAAGCCCCGCTTACGGGTGGGGATGATAATCAGGACCCAGCTGCCTATTCCCTATAAGACAGGGAGAGGTGCACGCGCGTGCGCTATAGCTCCTCAGATGACACCTGGTAGTGAGGATGGATGCGGCGATATGCTGGCGGATGTCTGCGTCTCCTATAAGGTAAGCAAGCCCTGGTGCTGAGCTGTGAAGACAGGGATCTGTCGCCCTGCGGTGGGGACACAGAGCCAATACTGAACGACTGAAGTAGGCCCAATCAGAAAAGAAAACAGTTCCCATCCACAACATTGACCCTTTTGATTAAGAGCAAGTAAAAGGGAAAACCAACATCCTCTAGGGGTATCAAAAATTATTACTACTCGGAGCATTATGGTAAACTTTATTACTAGTGGGAAACTATCGAAAATATGATTACTAGTACAGGAACTATGTGGGCATCAGTACTTCTGGGGTACAATCCGGGACATTATTACTGTTATGGGCACTGTCAACACTAAGTGCAGTCTGGCAGAACGTTTTTCCTGTTGGTACTTTTGGGAGCACTAATAAAGTGGGGGGTACCCTGGCATAGCAACAGCATAGTACAATGGGCATAGTTATTTTTTAGGGCATTGTGTCTCAATAATCATTGAAGAGGGCACTGAGTGGTACTAGTATCTTCGGGGGGGGTAATCCTATTGAGGATCATAGTGGGGACAATGTTGTAGGCGGCAGGATGGGGTGTTCAGGAGGTGGAGGGATGATGGGAAAAAAAGGAATCTAAAATGTCTGTGTCCAACTCTGCAGAGACAAGGAATACCTGAAAGAAATCATCATGGGGGTCTGGTCTGACTGGAGAAGATGAGGAAAAAGAACATCTACATCAGAGGAGATGTGGCTGGAATGTAAGAGGTATGAGCTGCTGTATTACACTGTATGTTTTGTTGCACTTTATGTAATGTTTTCCAAGAATGTCTTTAACAGTAGGACTGGTGGGAAGGGGTTAGGTTGGGAATCTGGCATGCGAGCAAAGGGGGGCATCATTTCCATCTACACTTAAGGCAGCAGAAAGGCTAGGTGCACCCCTGAGTAGGGACGAGCAGACCCGTGGATGTTTGAGTTTGCAGGGATCACCTGAACTTTGGGTCAAAGTTTGGATTTGGGCCCCGAACTTGACCAGAACTTGAACCCGAACCTCATTGAAGTCAATGGGGACCTGAACTTTGGTTCACTAAAATAGCTGTAAAAAAGTCATAGTAAGGGCTAGAGCAGTGTTTCCCAACCAGCGTGCCTCCAACTGTTGCAAAACTACAACTCCCAGCATGCCAGGACAGCCTTTGGCTGTGCGGGCATGCTGGGAGTTGTAGTTTTGCAACAGCTGGAGGCACACTGGTTGGGAAACACTGGGCTAGAGGAATGCAAAAGGAAGCAAAATGGGGGTAAAAACAGGACTGTTGCCCTGCTAACAAATGTGAATAGGGAAATGACTTAAAATAACATAAAATTGAAAAAAATAAAAAAAAATTATCTTGAACTAGGAGGCAGAGGTCAAAGTGGAGTAGGAGGTTGAGGAGGCGGCGGCGGAGGAGGAGGTAGCCAACACTGTTTTTGTTGTTTTTTTATTTTTATTTTTTTCCTGTATTTTATTTATTTATTTTTATAAATTTGGTAAGACCCCAAAACATTGAGAAATAGAAAAGAGAATGCAAAGAGAAAGTGCGCTGGAGTATAACAATGGCTGGGTGCGGCCGGTATACTTGCCTACTTAGCACAAGGTACGGACAAGTCCTGTGGGATCCATGCCTGGTTCATTTTATTGATACTGTTCCACTATGTTGCTGAAATGCTGCCTCCTGCTAAGACGTTCCGTATCAACTGGTGCTGCTGGTTGTTGTGGCGTGCTGACAAAGCTTTTCCACTTTATAGCCATGCTAACTCTCACTTCTGAGGTGCTGGCGGTGCCCCAGCTGCATTGGCGACTTCTTGATCCTCCTCCTCTGCCTTCGCCTTGTGCTTCCACTGAGTCCCCGCTGTCAGATGGAATGCCATCAGCAGCGTGTCTACAAGCATGCGCTGGTACTCACGCATCTTCGGTTTGTGCTCCAGTGATGGAATTAAGAACAGCACATTGTCCTTGTAGCGGAGATTTTAAAGGGTGGCCACCCAGTAAGCAGCACTGGTTAAAATGTGGGCAACTCGGTGGTCGTTGCACAGGCACTGCAGCATGTAGTCGCTCATGTGTGCCAGGCTGCCCAGAGGCAATGACATGGTGTCCTCTGTGCGAGATGTATCGCCTGTGTCCTCTGTTTCCCACCAGCCACACTCCATTGATGCCCATAAGCTGCTTTGGGTGCCACCCTGCTGTGAACAGGTTCCTCTTCATCATCATCCTCTTCATCCTGCTAAACTGTGCCCTGGCTGGACAATTGTGTACCTGGCCTTTGTTGGTGCAGGAACCCACCCTCTGAGCCACTTGTGAATGACTGGCCTGATAACCATGGAAATGATCCCTCTTCCTCCTGTGCCACATCCTCTTCCATCATTGTCCGAAGTGATTTTTCAAGGAGACATAGATTTTGGATAGTAACGCTGAGGACTGCGGCTATGTTGGTGGAGTACTTGAAACAGAGCAACATGGCACACACGTCCCGCATGGAGGCCCACTCGTTGGTGGTGAAGTGGTGGTGTTCCGCAGAGCGACTCACCCATGCGTGCTGCAGCTGAAACTCCACTATCACCTGCTGCTGCTCGCACAGTCTCTCCAGCATGTGCAAGGAGGAGTTCCACCTTGTGGGTACGTCGCATATGAGGCGGTGAGCGGGAAGGCTGAAGTTATGCTGCAGTACAGACAGGCGAGCAGCAGCAGGGTGAGAACGCTGAAAGTGCGCACAGATGGCCCACACTTTCTATAATAGCTCTGACATATCGGGGTAATTTTTCAGGAACCTCTGCACCACCAAATTCAGCACATGTGTCAGGCAAGTGATGTGCATCAAACCGACTAGCCCCAGAGCTGCTACGAGATTTCGCCCGTTATCACACACCACCAGGCCTGGCTTGAGGCTCAGCGACAAAAACCACTCATCTGTTCTGTTCTCCCAAACAGATGAGTTTCAAAACAGCCTGCTGTCGTTTCCCCCTGGCTGTGCTGAAGTTGGTGGTGAAGGTGTTATGCTGACTGGATGAGGAGGCGGTAGAGGAGGAAGAGAAGTAGGAGGCAACAGGAGACAACAAGAAATGTCCTGCAATCCTCGGTGGCGGAAGGACATGCGCCAAACTGCTATGCGCCTCAGGCCCAGCCGCCACTGCATTTACCCAGTGTGCAGTTAAGGAGATATAATTTCCCTGCCTGGGCTTACTGGTTCACTTATCGGTAGTTATGTGGACCTTGCCAAAGATGGCATTGCGCACTGCACACATGATTTTGTCCGCCACTTGGTTGTGCAAGGCAGGGATGGCACGTCTGCAAAAGTAGTGGCGGCTGGGAACCACGTAACGCGGGACAACCGCCGCCATAAGGTTTTTAAAAGTCTCTGTCTCCACCAGACAGAATGACAGCATTTCAAAGGCCAGGAATTTTGAAATGCTGTCATTCAGGGACAGGGATCACGAGTGGGTAGGGGGGTTACTTCCTCTTTCTCTCCAGTGTTTGGGAAATGGACAGCTGAACGCTTCCATGGTACAGTGTGGACATGCTGGGTGACGGTGGTGGAGGTGGTGGTGTTGCTGCCACATCCTTTATTTGCGAGGTTGCAGGTGCTACTGTCACTCCAGAGGGGGAGGAAGAGGTTTAGAGCGCAGCAGAATAAGAGGAGCCTGAGATATTTTGTGTTTTTTCCGGTGGGTACTCCACTGCAGCTCATGCTATGCATTTAGATGCCTGGTCTTGCAGGTGGTGCTCAGCTTTAGAATATTTATGCCTCGCTTCAGGCTCTAATTGCACAGCTTGCAAACCACTCGTGTCTTGTCGTCTGCACATTGTCTGAAGAACTGCCATGCCAATGAACTTCTTGGATCTGGCTTTGGTGTGCCTAGTCCCTGGATGCGGTGGGCAGTAGCAGGCATACTTTCTAGGGGATGGCCACTCTGCTTTTGCACCCTGCTCCCTCTTTTGCTTTGCTGCTGGCTCTGTGTAACCACTACCTCTTCCTCTAAACTGCACACTTCGTATGACCTCGCATTCTATATGGGGTCTAGGACCTTATCATCCTCCACATCATCTTCCACCCACACTTCTGCCCTGCCCTCCTTGACGGTCTGCACACAGCAGAAAGCCACAGCAATCGGCACTTGTGTTTCGTTATCATCATCAGAGGCGTGCTGCGGTGGTCCTCCCATGCCCACATTCTGAAACATAAGTGGTTGGGCATGAGTGCACTCAATCTTTTCCACTTCTGGGGCAGTGCTAGGTGGATGTCCCACGGAAACCCTTCCAGCAGAGTCATCAAAAAGTATAAGAGACTGCTGCATGACTTGGAGCTCAGACTGCTTGGCTGATTTGCAAGGAGGTGAGGTGAAAGCCAGATGTCCATGGGCTGCAGGTGCCAACTCTGCGGTTTCAGCAGGGGACCAGGTGGGAGACAATGTGAAGGAACTGGAGGCACCCAATCTACTACTGCCTCTACTTGTTCTGGCCTCACCATTCGTACACCGGTATTCGGGCCTGCAAAATGACGCTGAACGTTCTGTTGCCTACGTGTTTCATTTGGGTGTGTAGCTGACACAGATCGACCACGTCCTCTCCCTGCAACAGGAGCTCCATCAGATCTAGCAGCATCACGGCCAGGGCCCCATCCCTTATTTGATGTTCTCCTCATTCTTTGAGGTCACCCACCGAACTAACAGACAGATTAACTATATTAATTTCTCTGTCACATATGCAGTGCAGGTGTACCTCAGACCAAAATGTTTTTCTGTCACCAGCCAAACTAACAGTCAGATTATCTATATTAATTTCACTGTCACGTATGCAGTGCAGGTGTACCTCACACCAAAAATGGGTATATGTCATCCATCGAACTAACAGATTTATTAACTATTATATCTTTGTGTCAGGGCTACAAAAATTGTGCATTGCACCCAAAAAAAATCACTATAGGTCACCCTCAGAATTAACAGCCAGATTTATTATTATATTTCTGTGTCAGGGGTGCAAAGCTGGTGTATTGCACCCCCAAAATGTCATTATAGGTGACCCACAAAACAAATAGTCAGATTCCCAACACTCTCCTTCCTGTCACTGCACTAGTTAGAGCTGATGGGCAGTGCTACACATGATCCAGATTGTATAGAGGCTGGGTCACATGAGGCACTGGCCAATCACAGCCATGTCATTACTAGACATGGCTGTGATGGCTTCTTAGTGCCCACAGCTTAAAAGCTTGTTGATTGGCTTCCCTGTATCCTTTCAAAAGCTTTATTAAATGCCCAAACACAGAACTCGAACCCAAACTTTTCCAGCAAAGTTCGGGTTCGGGACCAGGTACCCGAACTTGCAAAGTTTGGTACGGACTCAGCACTATCCCTGAGTAGATGTGCAGGGGTAATAACAGCAGCAATAGGAGAAGCAGCAGCCATGACAGCAGCAGTAATAATACAGTATGGAATTTGATGGACAAGCAAACAGCAGCACTGACATCATTGGTTCTGTGCTAAATAGCCAATGTCGGCAATGGCATATCTATTCATTGGCATCAACTGGAGGGATGTAAAATCCTTATGGATCCATGCTTGATTAATTTTCAAAAAAGTTATGTTTTCCACACTTATTCGGGACAATTTTGTCTGCTTCAGTGGGATACCACCAAAAACACTGAATACCCTCTCTGACAGTACACTGGAGGAGGCTGGGTCACATGTACTTTTACCTATACGTTCAAGTTTTGTAGAATTAAATAGTAAATTGAACGGAGACAACTACAATATATGGTAATTGTGAAGCATGAAAATATGTCAGATGTTTCATCCGTGTGTGCTTATTGGAATTTTTGTCATTATTTTCAGTATTTTTATTAGAAAAAATGTGCAAATCAATAAAACATTTAGGGGGTCATTTATTAAGACTGGCGTTTTAGACGCCGGTCTTAATAACGCCTATATCTGGTGGTCGATCTGCAAAGTTATGAAGAGATGCCCGCCTCCAGGGCTGGGACAAGGTCCACCACCAACAGAGGCTGAGCTGCCCAAGTGCCCCCCCCACCCCCCCAACTTGTGCAGTCTTTACTAAATACTTACTGTTGAAATCACACATAAATATGCACAGTTTAATGTACCAATTAACTATAGCTGTAAACAAATGCACAACCTCTTTAAATCCATATAAAGATAGAAATAAAGTGCAAAAACAAGTCATATAAGACAGTAACCACATAATCTTAAAATAAATAAACATAATCCTGTCAACAAGACAGAATAAAAACTAGCAAGTTTTGATTCAAAAACTGTATCGTTTTGTGGTCATTTATCTCCAAAGGAGTGAGAGCAAAATTCCAAGTGCAAAACAGATACGGGTATAAATTACAGTGCAATTTTTCTTGCCTTCATTGAAGCAAATCGGTCAATCACCTTTTCAAACTCAATTTGCTTTGCCACTGAATAGTCAATGGAAAGAATGGCAAGATTTGAAAGTCTGTCTTGTCCTAAACTGGAGCTTAAATAGTTTTTAATAAGTTTTAACTAGGGGAAACTTCTTTCACATGATGCTACAGTGACAGGTAGAGTCAGAAATATACTCAACGCTGTTTCAATATTTGAATAGCAAGCTGACAGTGAATAATCATAGATCATTTGACAGATATCAATAACTGTTGCCGACATAGCTTGTGGCAATATGTCTTGCACCTGAAACCTAAAGCTTTCAATTTCTAAAGACAGCTCTATGGCATCTAAGTCTTTGTTATACTTCAGAGCCAATTCGGAAGCAGCCTTCTGTAACTCCGCCATATCCAGTGTAAGAGGTGCAGGACAAAAAAGAAACTCAAAATCTTGGGATGTTTCCTTAGTGCATTTGATTTCCAAGTTAAGTCAGAAATGAGAATGTCAAAAACCTGTTTTACAGTAATTCAGAAGTTGTCCTCAGAAGTCAGATTGGCTCCTTCATCAGGGGATTCATAAGGTGCTTTGTTTTTTTTCTTTCTTGAGGAAACATTGCAGGGATGTCAAGTTTTCCACATGCCTCTGAAGCATACTGGTATACTTCCTGAAAATCAATATTCCTCATTTCTTGAAAGGTTTCTCTCAAACCGTCAATCATTTTTGAAGCCTGCAACACAGAAACGCCTTTGGCCTGTATGGCTTGATTTACTCTGTCGACATGACCCAAGATTCTGTTTCAAACAAAAAGTTTGCACAGGAAACCATAGTCCACTTGTATCACCAGACTTTCTGCTGTTGAAACTGAATCTGGATTTGCTGAATTTTCTGCAATGTCTGTGAGTGATTCACATATTTCAGTGATCTGTGTATACAAAGCCTCCACTGCACTTGCTCTGGATGACCATCGAGTATCGGTATGGCCTTTAAAAGTAGTTTTAACATGCTTTATAAGTCATTCCCAGTGAGCTGTGGAACTGGAGAAAAAAGTAAAAATTCTTTGAACTGTCCCAAAAGAGGTTTTAATGTCAGGGTTCACAGATGCTGCATGTACCCCTGCCAAATTGAGACTATGTACTGCACATGGAACAAATTTAGCATATTCATTTTCCTGAAGAAGTCTTGCTTGTACTCCATTATATTTTCCTGCCATGTTGGCTGCATTGTCATAGCCTTGCTCTCGTGCATCTTTAAGGTCGAGTCCATCAGTCTGTAGCTTGTTCATTATCTCAGAAGCTAATCCACTTCCAGTTTTTTCCTTAGTGTGGATAAAATCGATAAAACTCTCTTCTATTGTCACCTTTCCATTCACAACTGTAACATAACAGATTATTTCGCTCATTTGTTCCTGATGGGATATATCAGGAGTGCAGTCCAAAAGAATTGTAAAAAATTTTGCTTCCTTTATTCTATTAAGGATTTGAGAGCGGACTGTATCCCCCAAAATACTGATAAATGCGTTTAGAATTTTGCTTGAAAGGTAATTGACACAGCGCTTCTGATGAGTCTCAATCTTCTCTTTCAGTGACATGTTGTGATGACTTATTACCTCCATTAGATCAAGGAATATGCCAGCGTGTGGACTTCCAATAATATCTTCAGAACCTCTGAGTGAAAGGTTGTTTTTTGCACAAAACAAAATTCCATCCAAAATGCACTTCAAGACATCTCGCCACTTTTGTTTCTCATTTTCTCTATAGTGCTGTCAAAAAGCTGGCCGGTTTTCATGTTCTTTTCCATTACTTTCCATTTATAATAGTTGGTCCAATGCTCTGCTGAATTTTCATGTGTGGGGATACGTGGGTTTAGTTTTTTCCAATAAAAAACTTTTTTGGGATTTGTTATTGAAAAATTGTGCTTTTCGAATAAGATACATGGAAAACAAAACACTGCATTTGATGTTTTGGAGTATATCAACCATGCACGGTCAATTTTCCTACCACCAGGTAAATGTTTTATAAACCAACTGGGATAGAATGTACGCCCTTCTTGGAACTGAGATCTTCCAAAATCTGCATTGATTCCTTGATGTGGGCCCTGTTCTATTAAATAACGTCACAGTTTCTCTGTGATATCAAGCCATGAGGGTGGATCATTAAACGTCATCCTGCTGGGCTCTTCAGCTGCCATTTCTTTGGGCATGAGTTCACTTGGTATTGCCGATGTGTCTTCAGCTTCTTGCAAGCATTCTTCACCTTCAATCTGTTCACTTTCTGACACATTGTACTCCGGACTTTCTGACATTTCAGTGAAAAAACCAAAATGTGGATCTGTAGTACTGCAACCAATCTCTGTAGCAGTTAAGGTTGGCTCTCTGGAACTTGAACTTGCTCCTGCTTCTGAATCTGTGTCTGTACCTTTGCTTGGCTGTAGCCATTTTTGCAATTTTTGAGAACTCTTACTTGCTTCCTCTTCCCTCAACTTTCTTCTTTTTCTGAACTCTGCTCCAGAAGGTTTTTTAGAAGACATTCTGTAATAAGCAAACATAGAAGGTTCACAGTAGTGATAGCACCTGTGTAAGCATAAGGTCACTTGTAATTTCATACTATTATAAATATTTTTTGTTCCACAATTATTTATTTTTAATCATGTTTGACAGATATTTTTCATCCAGGATGTCTCTGTACATTGCTGCAGTCATCTTTCCCTTTATCCTGACTATTCTCCCAGTTCCTGCCCCTGAAAAACATCCCCAGAGCATGATGCTGCCACCACCATGCTTCACTGTAGGGATGGTATTGGCCTGGTCTGGCGATGAGCGGTGCCTGGTTTCCTCCAAACGTGACACCTTGTATTTAAACCAGAGTTCAATCTTTGTGTCATCAGACCAGAGAATTTTGTTTCTGATGATCTGAGAGTCCTTCAGGTGCCTTTTGGAAAACTCCAGGTGGGCTGCCATGTGCCTTTTACTTAGCCATCACTAATTTTGGCGAGGCTGGGTGAGTATTTTTGGGGGGGAGATTTTTGCTGTTTTTGGCTGATTGCTCCAGCAACAGGCAAGCACATTTATCGGGCATCAGGCGATCGCCGCTGGTGCCAGATACTGAGGACTTGTATGCTGTAGTAAGTAATTTTAATTGCCTAGTACCTTTCTCCGATCTTAAAGCAATACTGAAACGAAAAAAAATTACAAAAAATACAGATACAGGTACTTACCTATGTACCTTACCTACGTCTCCTGGTTCCAGTGCTGTCACCCCCTTAAGAATCTGTCGCTGTGGAAGGCAGTGCTCCCAAAGATAGGCGGCTCCGTGCAGGGCCAGACTGGGGATGAAAACCAGCCCTGGAAGAAATTACATACCAGCCCCATTGCGTAATTATACCAGCAAACGGCAGCGGCCTGTGCAATTGCGGACCTGGCAGAGTCTGCGTCGTCTGCCGCATAGAATCTAACAGGAAATAAAACTACTGTATTTTTCGCCCTATATGACGCACCTGCCCATAAGACGCACCTAGGTTTTTGACGAGGAAAATAAGAAGAAAAAAATATTTTTAACCAAAATATGCTTTGGGTGGGTTTTGAACTAATGGGGGGTCTGTGAATGAGACACTGTTATGGGGGATCTGTGAATGACACTGTTATGGGGGGTCTGTGAATGACACTGTTATGGGGGATCTGTGGAGAACACTGTTATGGAGGATCTGTGGATGACACACTTATGGGGGACCTGTGGATGACAAACTGTTATGAGGCAATCTGTGGATGACACACTGTTATGGGGGATCTGTGGATGACACACTGTTATGGGGGGATCTGTTGATGACACTGTTATTGGGGATCTGTGGATGACACTCTTATGGGGGGGATCTGTGGAGGACACTCTTATGGGGGATCTGTAGATGACACTGTTATGGGGGATCTGTGGATGACACTGTTATGGGGGATCTGTGGATGACACTGTTATGGGGATCTGTGGATTACACACTTATGGGGGACCTGTGGATGACACACTGTTATGAGGGAATCTGTGGATGACACACTGTTATGGGGGGGGGATCTCTGGATAACACTGTTATGGGGGAACTGTGGATGACACTCTTATGGGGGGATCTGTGGATGACTCTGTTATGGGGGATCTGTGGAGGACACTGTTATGGGGGATCTGTGGAGGACACTGTTATGGGGATCTATGGATGACACTGTTATGGGGGGATCTGTGGATGACAGTCAGTATTATGGAGGGATCTGTGGATGACACTGTTATGGGGGGATCTGTGGATGACACTGTTATGGATTGTGATCATCTAACGCCCCTCCCCCATCAGCCCTTGACCCCCCCCCATCTACCCCACCAGACAGTTAGATGTTAGATGCTCTGATGATCACTAATCAGTAGATGACTCAAGTCATACCCAATACCCCCCCCCCCCCCCCGCCATTCAGATATGTATTTTTGTTGTTAATCAGACATCCACCCCGGTCATGGGCGCGGAAAATTCGCAGATTGCGGCACAACTAACCATTGAGCCACAATCTGTGCCAAAACTACGCCTATATAATAAATGACCCCATCAATTCATAAAAATATGCTTGCATCCACCTGAAAAAAAGCTGAAAAGTCATGACCACTAGGGGTCTCTTTTCCACCTAACTTGCAGTAAACCGCCTGTTGTCAGGCAAAATCCATCTCTGGTAATAAAGACTCAGAAGACAATTCACAGGAAATGGAAGTGTTTCAGAACTAGCTCAGATAGTCAGCCTGATAAAACCACTGCTTCTACACTGCTTCTAAACATCAATGGAGCCTCCTGCTTTTTGGTGTGATGCATTCCTCTTTATCAGCTTTCTTCATAAAAGAAAAAAACATAGAGGGAATTTAGGGAAGTGAGGTCACTACATACAGTACTGGCACATTCAAAAGAAAGGAGAGACCCACTGCTTGTAAGATGTGGGTCTGTGCTGTTGATACAGGGAATAATATTACTGAAAGAGGCTTTAGGGAAGTCCAAGCATAACTGTTCCTTCACAGTTATGATTGTACAAAGAAGTAAAGCCATTATGTAAACTTTTTTTTTTTTTCCCCCAACTCAAGTACACTTTAACCACCTCAGCCCCCCTAGCTTAAACCCCCCTAATGACCAGGCCACTTTTTACAATTCTGCACTACACTACTTTCACCGTTTATTGCTCGGTCATGCAACTTACCACCCAAATGAATTTTACCCCCCTTTCTTCTTACTAATAGAGCTTTCATTTGGTGGTATTTCATTGCTGCTGACATTTTTACTTTTTTTGATATTTTACTTTTTTTGACGAAATTTTTGCAAAAAAATGAAATTTTTCACTTTCTGTTGGAAAATTTGCCAAATAAAACTACATTTCTCTATACATTTTTCTCTAAATTTATTGTTCTACATGTCTTTGATAAAAAAAAAATGCAAAAAGTGTATATGTATTGGTTTGGGTAAAAGTTATAGCGTTTACAAACTATGGTGCAAAAAAGTGAATTTCCGCACTTTGACTTTCTGAGCACCTGTCCTGTTTCCTGAGGTACTACAATGCCCAGACAGTAGAAACACCCCATAAATGACCCCATTTCGGAAAGTACACCCTAAGGTATTCACTGAGGGGCATAACAAGTTTATGGAAGTTTTTATTTTTTGTCACAAGTTAGCGGAAATTGATTTTTTTCTTTTCAAAAAATTTCATTTTCCGCTAACTTGTGACAAAAAATAAAAACTTCCATGAACTCACTATGCCCATCAGCGAATACCTTAGGGTGTCTACTTTCCGAAATGGGGTCACTTGTGGGGTATTTTTACTCCTCTGGCATTTTAGGGGCCCCTAAAGCATGAGAAGAAGTCTGGAATCCAAATGCGTAAAAATGCCCTGTGAAATCCTATAGGTACTCGTTGGAATTTGGGCCACTTTGCGCATCTTAGCTGCAAAAAAGTGGCACACATGTGGTATCACCGTACTCAGGAGAAGTAGGGCAATGTGTTACCTATACCCATACTGTGTGTGAAAAATATCTCTGTAAATGACAACTTTTTCCATTTTTTATACAAAGTTGTCAAGTTACAGAGATATTTCTCTCACCCAGCATGGGTATATGTAAAAATACACCCCAAAACACATTGCCCTACTTCTTCTGAGTACGGCGATACCACATGTGTGCCACTTTTTTGCAGCCAAGATGCGCAAAGGGGCCCTAAAACCAATGAGTACCTTTAGGCCCCTTTCACACGAGCGAGTTTTCCGCACGGGTGCAATGCGTGACGTGAACGCATAGCATCCGCACTGAATCCTGACCCATTCATTTCAATGGGTCTGTGTACATGAGCGTTTTTTTTCACGCATCACTTGTGCGTTGCGTGAAAATCGCAGCATGTTCTATATTCTGCGTTTTTCACGCAGCCCTAGCCCCATAGTTGTGAATGGGGCTGCGTGAAAAACGCATTGCATCCGCAAGCAAGTGCGGGTGCATTGCGTTTTTCACTGATGGTTGCTAGGAGATGTTGTTTGTAAACCTTCAGTTTTTTATCACGCGCATGAAAAACGCATCAAAACGCATTGCACCCGCGCGGAAAAAACTGAACAACTGAACGCAATCGCAGGCAAAACTGAATGGCTTTGCCTGTGAAATCACACAGTTTTCACTGAACGCATCCGCAACGCATCCGGACCTAATCCGGACACGTTCGTGTGAAAGAGGCCTTAGGATTTCACAGGGCATTTTTACGCATTTGGATTCCAGACTTCTCACGCTTTAGGGGCCCCTAAAATGCCAGGGCAGTAAAAATACCACACAAGTGATCCCATTCCGGAAAGTAGACACCCTAAGGTATTCGCTGATGGGCATAGTGAGTTCATGGAAGTTTTTATTTTTTGTCACAAGTTAGCGGAATTAGACTTTTTTTTTTTTTTTTTACAAAGTCTCACATTCTACTAACTTGTGACAAAAAATAAAATTTTACATGAACTCACCATATTTCTCACGGAATACCTTGGGGTGTCTACTTTCTAAAATGCAGTCACTTGTCACTTTCCACTTCCAGGACTTTTGTTCTGTTTCCCATTTTCTTTTGATTAACTCTGCAGTAGGTTTACTGAGGAACGTCCCCTTACCTTCTTTCCCTTGTAAGATGTGTCGAATCTGCTTGTCCGTGTAAAGTAAGCTTCTGGGTACTTCCATTTCTCTACAGCCACTTCTTGGTTACCTGGATCCTTTAAATATTCTCAGGTCTTGGTGTGCGCATCCTCAGACCAATTCATATATCCAACATGCAAACAAGGGGACAGCACAGCCTCTGGTCAATACCTTGTAATACTGCGGTGGTGCAGGTGGTGTTGGATCCCGGTCTCTGATCCCTGATGGATGTAATCAAAAGAAAGTTTTCCACAGCACTCTTGTAGCTGAACTTTTAAATCTTCTTTATTTTCCCAGTGTGCAACGTTTCGACTTCTCTGAGTCTTTTTCAAGCATATTGAATTCACATGTAGTGAGCATTCATTTATACAGAAGTGTACCCAATCCTAGGGTGTGTGGGTGGAGTAACCTCTCCCCACTATTCCACCCCTAACATTCTACCAATCTTAATACATTTTGCAAACATGATAGTGACAATATCCAATGCATAAGTGTCTTACTGGAGGCTGAGAAGGATCCAATTCGGTAGGTGCAATCTAATATACTCCTCATGGCACATGTTTTCGGCGTCTCCTGCCGGCAGTACGGCACTTCCCCCCTGGTTACTAGTTACTGTGTTTCCAGCATCCTATATGGCCGGCGGAGCGCTTCCGCCCTGCCTATTATATCACTTCCTGTCACATGTTCCAGTGTGTTTATTGTTGCTAAGTAACCGGACTCTTTCACAAAAGCGGGACGCTGAACTACCATCATATGCCATAGGTTTATCAAGATTACCCTAAAGCCAGATACCTGGCCGACCTGGGTCGAGGGACCCCCTAAGGTTCAAGTGGGTTAATGTTATTAGGAGATTCTATATAGATATAAAAAACACCATATCGGAGTGATAACTCCATGGGGCAATTCCCCATGCGACTCTATGCAGTGTGACAGTCCTCAGGATCCATTCATAGGTACCGCATAATAGACACGGACGCACCCATCCGTCAGGTGGTGCGCATCCATGTCGTCGGCATCATACATTCTATCTGTACAAATAAGGAAAGGGAGGTCTCATCCCATGTTCTGGAGAGACCCACCTTATCCCATTGTCAGTCATTCCGTGTGGACTGTCATGTTTCTGCTTTTTAAGTGAGCCCTTTATGCTCACTACATGTAAATTCATTATGCTTGAAAAAGACTCAGAGAAGTCGAAACGTTGCACACTGGGAAAATAAAGAAGATTTAAAAGTTCAACTACAAGAGTGCTGTGGAAAACTTTCTTTTGATTACATCAATCAGGGATCAGAGACCGGGATCCAACACCACCTGCACCGCCGCACTATTACAAGGTATTGACCAGAGGTTGTGCTGTCCCCTTGTTTGCATGTTGGATATGTCAATTTACAGAGATATTTCTCTCACCCAGCATGGGTATATGTAAAAATACACCCCAAAACACATTGCCCTTCTTCTCCTGAGTACGGCGATACCATATTCCATTTGAGTTCCATTTAGGATGGCATTTTTACGCATTTTTCTTCTCACGCTTTAGGGCCCCTAAAATGCCAGGGCAGTAAAAAATACCCCAAATGTGACCCCATTTTAGAACGAAGACACCCCAAGGTATTCTGTGAGGGGCATGGCGAGTTCATAGAAGATTTTTTTTTGGCACAAGTTAGCGGAATTTGATTTTTTTTGTTTTTTCTCACAAAGTCTCCCTTTTCGCTAACTTGTGACAAAAAGTTCAATCTTTCCATTTCATCCACCATGACGGCATACAGAGAGATGACCCTTGACCTTTATAGGGGCAGGAACACAGAGAGTTTAAAAAGCCACCACCCACTCACACCCTCAGTATTTTCTGTCCCTATGGGGCACCTCACAGTATGTCCTCCTGGTGGAGGTGGAAACAGAGATTTTCTTTTTTTAGTGAATTTTGTTTTCTTTTTTTTTACCTTCCCTTCTGCTTTTTTTCAGGGCTGAGGATGGTTATAACATTCTGGGGGATTCTCGTCACTCACTAAGGAGTGTCCTGCTTTCCCCCACTAACAACTGCACTTCGCTGTTGCATACCTCCGGTTCCTGGCTTCTGACCGCGCGCCGCGTGTGTCACTTCCGGGTAGGGGAGGTTCAGGGGTATCCTCGCCACTTTCAGAAGTGGCCTGTGTTCCCCCTCCAAGTGCGCAGGTCTCCCTCCCTCTACGGGAGGCTCACCGCGCTTCAGTTTACTGAATCCGGCACCGGGTATACCGCGTTCATGTGGTCACTTCCGGGTGGGCGGAGCTTAGAGGTGACGCGTGCGGGCGCACGCTTATGACGTCAGACGCCGCTCAGTGAAGCGGTCCTGTTCAATTTTTTATCCTGCTGAAGCAGAAGGAAGAGATGGACCAGTGCGGCGTCTAGATGTCAACTCCGGTCACCCCTACTGCCCAGATGGATACTGAGGACCCATCCTCGGCTACTCCAGACGTGAGTACCCCTGTGGGGAGAAAAGTTTATCTCTTTTCCGCTTCATTTGTGTTTACTGACTTCTGATTGCTCCTCTCTTACAGGGAGTGAAAGAGCCCAGAGTCAGAAGTAAGAAGTATTAAATGTGCCACTTGTGGGAAAAAACTGCCAGACAGTTACAAAAAGAAGCTTTGCAAATCATGTATCTCTGATTTAATCAAAGAGGAGCAACCTTCCTTTCTATTGGAAGTCAGGTCTCTTATACAGAATGAAATTAAATCCTCTATCGCTTCCCTCAAATCTTCTGGACCGCCCGCAAAGAAGGCCAGATCTTCTGTTCCATCCTCCTCCGATGTGGAGGACATGGAAGAAGGAGCCTCTACTTCTTTCCAGGGTAGTAATGAAGCCCTGTCAGAAGGAGAAATTGTGGAAAGTGAGAGGAAATATTTTTTCTCTTCTGAGGATATGAATGACCTTCTTTCTGCTGTCAGATCCACTATGGGCATTGAAGATGTCCCTAAACCAAAGTCGGTACAGGATGAAATGTTTGGCGGCCTCAGAGCCAAGAAAACAAAGGTGTTTCCCGTTAATGGAAATGTCAGAGAAATGATTCTAGACGAATGGTCTGATCCTGAGAAAAAATTGGGCTTGTGCAGAGAGTTCAAGAACCAATTACTTTTTGACCCCTCTGAGGTTAAACTGTTTAATGATGTTCCCAAAATCGACATCCAGGTGGCCAAGGTGGTTAAAAAAACATCCCTGCCCTTTGAGGATTCTTCACAGTTGAAAGATCCTATGGAAAGGAAGGCTGACTCACTCCTCAAAAGATGTTGGGAAACGTCTATGTTTGATATAAAAACTAATATTGCGGCTACCTCCGTGTCTAGAGCCATGTATATATGGCTCAATGAGTTAGAAGAACAAATCAAAAATGGAGCACCTAGAGAGGAATTGGTTAATTCCCTTCCGTTACTCAGATCTGCAATAGCCTTCTTAGCAGATGCTTCGGTGGAGACGGTGAGATTTGCCGCTAAAGGAGCAGCCTTGTCCAATTCGGCAAGGCGTGCTCTGTGGATGAAATCCTGGGGAGGGGATAGAACCTCCAAATCTAAGTTGTGTTCTTTACCCTTCTCAGGGGAATATGTCTTTGGTCCGGTCCTTGACACTATCCTGGAGAAGGCAGCGGATAAAAAGAAGGGGTTTCCGGAAGAGGCAAAGAAAAAACCCATTCGTCCCTTCAGCTCGCAGTCAGGTTCATATAGGGGAAAAGGTAAAACTGGCCGCTGGAGCCATGCTAAAGGAGGAAGAGGAAGAGGTACCTTCACTAGCCCCCAAAACAAGTCAGAGAAAAAATTACGCCAGAGTAGGGGGAAGGTTGAGGGGTTTTCTGCCTGCTTGGATGTCAACAACTCAGAATCCGTGGGCAGTAAACATAATCAAAGAAGGATACAAGATCGAATTCACCTCAACCCCCCAGAGAAATTTCAGCTTACTTCCCACAGTCAGGGAGTTCAGGTAAAAATTTGGAAAGGTGTGGTAGATCTAATGGAGGCAGGGGTAGTAGAGAAGGTTCCTATATCAGAAATAGGACAGGGGTTTTATTCAAGTATGTTTCTTGTAAAAAAACGACGGGTCTTTTCGTCCTATAATAAACTTAAAATTACTAAACGAGACCATTACCTACAGAAGATTCAAGATGGAATCGATATCATCTACTACACCCCTAATAGAACAAGGAGCCTTCATGACCACCATCGACCTAAAAGACGCCTACTTTCACGTCCCAATTCATCAAAACTCCAGAAAATATCTCAGATTTGCGCTAAGATCCGACAGAGGTATAATAGAACATTTTCAGTTTACAGCTCTACCCTTTGGCATATCGTCTGCGCTAAGGGTTTTCACAAAGTTGATGGTCGAGGCCCTGTCCCCCTTCGTTTAAGGAGCCTAAACATTTTTCCCTATTTAGACGATTTCCTTATAGTCGGCGGGTCAGAAACAGAAGTGACAGCTCTAACCAGCGAGTTCATTCAACACCTAACGATGTTAGGATGGGTAATAAATACAAAAAATCCTGTCTAGAGCTAACTACAAACATAAAGTTTCTGGGGTTCATGTTGGACTCGGTCAATCAAACAACCACCCTTCCACTACAGAAAGTAGACTCAATCAGAGAAAAGATTGGGTTCTTCCAATCTCAGAGACAGTGCTCAATCAGGAGAGCCATGAGTCTCTTAGGAACTCTAACTTCCTGTATCCCTGCAGTCTCGTGGGCACAGGCACATACCAGGGTGATGCAGTCCTGGATTCTGCAGGTCTGGGACAAGAAACAATACTCTTTAGACAGAAGAGTTCAGATCCCATACAACGTAAAGTTAAGTTTGAATTGGTGGAAGAACAGGAAAAATCTGTTAAAAGGAGTCACTTGGGTAAAAGACCCAGTAATCACGATAACAACGGACGCAAGCAGCCTGGGCTGGGGGCTCAGGTGGCCTCAGAAAACCTCCAGGGTACCTGGCCAAGAGACATTGCATGCAGATCATCAAACTACAGAGAACTGCGGGCGGTCTGGGAAGCAATAAAAAGCTCATCAGTTTCCTTCAGAGGAACCAACTTAAAGATCCTTTCGGACAACACAACAACTGTCGCATATTTAAAACATCAGGGCGGCATAAGATCCTCAAGTCTGGGAGGTCTCGCTCGGAAGATTTTTCAGTGGGCAGAAGGAAACGTCTTATCAATTTTAGCGGTCCACATAAAGGGGACAGACAATTGTGCAGCGGACTATCTCAGCAGAACAACCTTGGATCCAGGAGAATGGTCCCTAAATCAAGACATATTTCTGAAAATTTGCGAAAGATGGGGAACCCCACAAATAGATCTGTTTGCTTCAAAAGCAAACACAAAAGTGGCACATTTCTGTTCTCTAGATCCCAGGGGGAACCCATGGGCAGTGGACGCTTTTTCAGTTCCCTGGACTTGGGAGAAAGCTTATGCGTTCCCTCCCTGGCCAATGATTTCAAGGGTCCTTCAGAAGATCTCAAGGGACCCAGTGACGGTGATTCTGGTAGTTCCATACTGGCCAAAAAGGAGCTGGTTCGCCAGTCTGAAGGCGATGGCAGTAGAGGATCCCTGGATAATTCCTCCCCAAAAGAACTTATTATACCAGGGCCCGATTCTTCACGAGAATCCCAAAGTACTAAATCTGTCAGTATGGATCCTGAGAGCGAAATCTTGAAAAGGAGTGGCCTTTCTGAAAGTGTGATAAACACCTTAAAGCTGGCCCGGAAGAAAGTCACCACAGCAATTTATCTAAAGATTTGGAAAAGATTCTGCTCCTTCCTGGGGGACGTCTCTCCAAATTCTTCTCCTCCCTGTATTCAAAAAATCTTAGACTTCCTACAGAAGGGACTTGAAATTGGGCTTAGGCCTAGCACATTAAAAGTACAAATTGCTGCGCTTGGAGCTTTCTACGACCAAGACATAGCCAACCATAGGTGGATTAGGCGCTTTATTAGGGCAGCCTCCAGGCTAAGACCCTCCCTTTCCCCAAAGATTCCTCAGTGGGACCTAGGGTTAGTTCTTTCAGGGTTAACAAAGCCTCCCTTTGCTCCAACTACCAAAATTTCTCTCAAACATCTGTCTCTTAAAACGGCTTTCTTAATAGCCATTACTACAGCTAGGAGACTGGGAGAGATCCAGGCTCTCTCATGTCGCAAACCTTATCTCTCTCTATTTATCCAGATAGAGTCGTCCTTAGGTTGGATCCGGGGTTCTTACCCAAGGTAGTTACGGATTTCCATAGAGAACAGGAGATTTTTCTGCCATCTCTGTCTCCCGAGTCAGCTAGTTCTTCGGAGGGTTGTTCACAGCTCCTAGATGTAAGGGATTCCATAATCCAGTACCTAGAGGCCACTGAGGGTTTTAGGAAGGCTAATAACCTCCTTATTTTATTTTCTGGTCAAAATAAGGGAAAAAAGGCGTCCAAAGCTACAATTGGTCGTTGGATAAAGGACACAATTTCCTGTTGTTACTCTATGGCCGGCAGAGAATGTCCTACTAGTATCAGGGCTCACTCTACGCGTGCCATGGCATCCTCATGGGCTGAGAGAGCAGGAGTTTCTATAGAAAACATTTGCAAAGCAGCTACTTGGGCCAATGCAAGTACTTTCATTAGACACTACAGAATGGATGTGTCTGTTTCTGCAGACCTATCTTTTGGCCGTAAAATTTAACAGGCTGCAGCCCCACCCAAAATTTAGTGATCTGGTAGCTCTCTCTGTATGCCGTCATGGTGGATGAAATGGAAAAGCCGTATTAGACTTACCGGTAATTCCGTTTCCTTGAATCCACCATGACGGCTGGTATATTCCCCCCCTTTTTGTTGTTTCTTAAATTCTCAAATTGAGTATAAAGTAATACTCAAAAAAAAAAAAAAATAATAATAATAATAATTTTTGTGCATCCATTGGTAATTTGTAAACACTGAGGGTGTGAGTGGGTGGTGGCTTTTTAAACTCTCTGTGTTGCTGGCCCTATAGAGGTCAAGGGTCATCTCTCTGTATGCCGTCATGGTGGATTCAAGGAAACGGAATTACCGGTAAGTCTAATATGGCTTTTCATGGACTCAATATGCCCCTCAGCGAATACCTTGGGGTGTCTTCTTTCCAAAATGGGGTCACATGTGATGTGTTTGAACTGCCATGGCATTTTAGGGTCTCCGCAATCATTACATGTATGGCCATCATTAGGAGTTTCTGCTATTCTCCTTATATTGAGCATACAGGTAATGAGATTTTTTTTCCGTTCAGCCTCTGGGCTGAAAGAAAAAATGAACGACACAGATTTCTTCATTCGCATCGATCGATGTGGATGAAAAAATCTCTGCCGAAAAATATGCAAGAAAAAAATGAGGGGCCTGGTGATTGCCAGGACATAGGGGCTCCGCCCAAACATCCATTTCCACTACAGCTCCTATGTTCTTGCAAACGTGATTTCTCAATTCACATCGATCAATTGATCGTTGTGGAGGAAGACATCTTTGCCAGATTTTTTATACAAAGTGTTTGCCAAAGCATATGAACTCCAACACCTCTCCTCAGCTCATATGCCTGGGCAAACGTACCTGTACTGCAGAGGAGAAATCTCGCCTTGCAGCGCCGCATACACCGACTTCACGTGTCTTCTGACAGCAGCGCAATGCTTCTCTCAGAATGCACATCAGTGCTGCAGCGTTTTTGTCGGTTGGTCCGTTGGTTTACCTGGAAAATAAAGGGTGGTTAGGGGGAAAAAAAAAAAAGAAGAAAAAACCCGCAGCAGGCTCATAAACTTGAACGTTACAAACTTTATAAAACCTGAACATAAAAGTTTTTTATAAAACCTGAACATCAAAACTTTTAAAATCTGAACCTATTTTCCTAACAGAAACCTCTCCTTTCCCATGGGACAATGTGTAAAGTGTAAATCACACAGAGATGGTGCGAAGTACATTATACACTTTATCCCAAGTGAAAGGAGAGGTTTCTACCGTTTCACATTTCTGCTGTAGCACACCAGCACCCCTATGTGTTAGGGTCTCTCAAAACCTAGTATCCTGAGAGACCCTTGAGCCTGATTGTAAAAACAACCTGTGTTGTGCTGTCCCTACGTCCCTAAGTGTACCTAAGTGTGGTACTTCCGGAAACACTCCCCTAGGCATAGGGCAGGGTGGTCAGGACAGTCAGAACAGAAATAACGGGTGTCACGCCTTATTCCACTACTGCTACAGACACAACAACTTTTTCGGGGTGGCGGTTGGGTTGAGGTACCAGCAACGACATTGGGGAAATGTCGCTCGTGTAGACGGCTCACTACACTGGGGTTTGGGGCCACGGAACCTCCTGGATACAGGATGCTCTCGATGATCTCTTCCTGAAATTTGAGGAAGGATCCTGTTCTCCCAGCCTTACTGTAGAGAACATAACTATTATACATAGCCAATTGAATTAAATATACAGACACCTTCTTATACCAGAGTCTGGTGAGGCGGGAAATCAAATACGAGGCCAACATCTGGTCATTGAAGCCCACCCCTCCCATGTGGAGGTTATAGTCGTGGACTGAGAGGGGCTTTTCAACAACAGTGGTTGCCCGTTCAATTTGTATTGTCGTGTCTGCGTGAATAGAGGAGAGCATGTAAACGTCACGCTTGTCTCTCCATTTCACCGCGAGCAGTTCTTGGTTACACAAGGCAGCACTCTCCCCCATTGCAAAACAGGTGGTAACGAGACATTGGGGGAAGCCCCAGCGACTAAGTCGCACGGTGCCAAAGCAGCCAATCTGTTCTAGGAACAAATGCCTGAAGAGGGCCACACGTGTGTAGAAATTGTCCACATAAAGATGGTACCCCTTGCCGAATAAGGGTGACACCAAGTCCCAGACTATCTTCCCACTGCTCCCCAGGTAGTCAGGGCAACAGACCGGCTCCAGGGTCTGATCTTTTCCCCCAGAGATCCGAAATTTGTGTGTATAGCCTGTGGCCCTTTCACAGAGCTTATACAATTTGACCCCAGACCGGGCGCGCTTGCATGGGATGTACTGTTTGAAGCCAAGGCGCCCGGTAAAATGTATTAGGGACTCGTCTACGCAGATGTTTTGTGCGGGGGTATACAAATCTGCAAATTTCAGGTTGAAGTGGTCTATGAGGGGCCGAATTTTGTGGAGCCGGTAAAAAGCTGGGTGGCCTCTGGGACGGGAGGTTGTGTTGTCGCTAAAGTGCAGGAAACGCAGGATGGCCTCAAATCGTGTCCTGGACATGGCAGCAGAGTACATGGGCATGTGATGAATTGGGTTCGTGGACCAATATGACCGCAATTCATGTTTTTTTGTCAGGCCCATGTTGAGGAGAAGGCCCAGAAAAGTTTTACATTCGGAAACTTGGACTGGTTTCCACTGGAAAGGCTGGGCATAGAAGCTTTCCGGGTTGGCGTTTATAAATTGAGTGGCATACCGATTTGTTTCTGCCATGCCCGAACTCCTGACTGGGCGGTGAAAGGGGGAACTAATGGTGCGGCTGAAGATGGGGGCTGCCAATCAGGGTTTGCCAGCACCTCAGGGATTCTAGGGGCTCTACGGGCCTGTCTGCACGGTGGCTGCGATGGGGGAAGTACTGCACGTGCCACCGTACCAGCTTCAACTGCTCTTCTGGTGCTCGCCACTTCACCATGTTGTACGGCAGTGCTGGTAGTAGGTCCAGGATGGGCTGCGCTGCTGGTGTATGCCTCACCACGTAATCCGGCAGTGCCAGCCCCACTCTGCTGCCCTTGAAATGGATCCTGCTCTACCTTTGGTCTAGCGACACGGGGCCGGGTACGCCTGGTGGTATCAGGGACCTCAACCTCCTCGTCCGAACTTTGGGTCAGACTGCCACTGCTTTCTACAGGTTCATATTCTGACCCGCTAGATTCGTCAGATGAGGGTTCCCATTCCTCATCCGACTGGGTCAGAATCCTGTAGGCCTCTTCAGGAGAATACCCCTTATTTGACATTTGGACGACTAAATTTAGGGGGTATTCCCTGAGACTACCCAAGAAAAAGAGCAAGCCTGTCTTACAAACGGGAGGGTAGCGAAGTACAAAAGCAGCTGCGATTGCTAAAAAATTTTAAAACTGATTTTTTTATCGCCGCAGCGCTTGTGAAGTGATTGTGCAGTGATTACAAAAAAATATATATTTTTTGTCACTGCGGCAGGGTGGGCGTGGTTGAATGCACGTGTGGGCGACCGATCAGGTCTGATCTGGCAAACACTGCGTTTTGGGTGGGGGGCAAGCTAAAGTGACAGTAATACTATTATAGATCTGACTGTGATCAGTTCTGATTACTTACAGATACTATAAAAATACAAATGCTGATTAGCGCTACTCTAATCAGCGAATCAGTGACTGCGGTGTGGTGGGCTGGGCGCTAACGGAAGCTAACTACCTACCAAAGGGGCCTAAACTAAATCTAAACCTAACAGTCAATACTAGTGAAAAAAAAAGTGACAGTTTACACTGATCACTTTTTTCCCTTTCACTAGTGATTGACAGGTGATTGAAAGGGGTGATCAAGGGGTTAATTGGGGTGATGGGGGGTGATCAGGGCCTATGTGAAGTGTGCTTGGTGTACTTACAGTAGAGGTGTGCTCTCTCCTGGGTCCAACCGACGAAAAGGACCCAGGAGAGGGCACAGAAGCCATTTAATGCATTATATTTATAAATATAATGCATTTCATGGCTTTTCATTCGTTTTTTTTGAACATCACCAGCCTGCCAGCGCCGATCATTGGCTGGCAGGCTGGCGACGAACTTCCCCTGTGCCGATCCCGACAGTCTGTGCGCCTGTTCAGGCGCTGAGATCGCGTCATCTCGCCTCTCGCAAGATGACGCGCCCGAGCATCAAGGAGGAACAGAAGGGCCACCGAGATCACGCGTATCTGCGTGCGGCGGTCCTAAAGTGGTTAAGAAAAAAATGTGCAATTAAACAACATCTGCAACAGAAATATACACTGCCCTTTACACTGCAAAATACATCAGTTGGTTAAACTTAATTGAAGGAACTTTTCAACAGTTTGACAGTGTCCCATGAATCTATGATGTTTAAAAATTATAAGCTAGCACATTTGATTTTTTTTTAAATAAATTAGGTTGTTAGCTGACTCCTGCACATTGCAAAAAAGAATTAGCTTAACTTTAACTATTGATATGCAATGCAAGAAGAGCCCCAATGGATGTGATTGGCTAACAAAGTAATACACAGTACCCTAGATTAAGTGACTCTTGTCCTGTTCTTAACAGGATTCATGATGGTGCCGGTGAGGCAGGCAGCCATCATTACAGCTCCTTACAAACTTTATTTTTGTTGTCTTTTTGTACTTTTCTTTCTTTTCTCAATGCTACTCACATAGGATATAACAGAAACTCTCCCATTTTTATTAGATTGCAATCAACTCACCCCCTGCCATTGCTGGCTTTGAACTCAAACTGTTTGACTGATGTCACGAAGGATAACAAAGAGCGAGCCCATAAATGATGTCAGGCCTGAGGGAAAAGAGCCAGTGTCAAGAACATACTGTGTGCATGTGCACACCGCCCTCCTCTCCCCATAATTTTCCTGGCTAACATGCAGTCCTTAAATGGGGGTTTGTTACTTCAGCAAGTGGCATTTATCATGTACAGAAAATTAATACAAGGCACTTACTAATGTATTGTTATTAC
The DNA here is from genome assembly GCA_033119425.1 of Bufotes viridis. Lineage (NCBI taxonomy): Eukaryota > Metazoa > Chordata > Amphibia > Anura > Bufonidae > Bufotes > Bufotes viridis. The sequence goes on along the minus strand of CM065591.1, from coordinate 332,324,762 downwards.
CCATATTGCTTTCTTTGCTGGCTGAATTCATGTTTCCATCACATTATACACTGCTCGTTTCCATGGTTGCAACCACCCTGCAATCCATCAGTGGTGCTTGTGCTGGCAGGAAAAATTGCTGACCTCTTTGGCGACTGGGAACATGGGAGTGCACATAGGCTGGTACTTTTTTTTTATAGTATGCAAGCATGGCCACTGCTGCTGGATTGCAGGGTGGTCATACCTATGGAAACGAGCAGTATATAATGTGATGGAAAAATAAATCCAGGCAGCAAAGAAAGCAATATGGATAATAACTAGAAATGAGCGAAAAGAAGCTGACGAAGTGGAATTTTATCCAAATTTCAAGAAAAATTCAATTCACACTGAATCCGAATTTCCTTGCGAATCATGGTAACAAATCAAATTTTTTCCTAAAATGGCTGCTACATGTGTAAGGAAATGGGGCAATGAACCTGGGAAGGCGGGATCACCCATACTGACTTGCATGCAGCCAATCAGCAGCCAGCAAGCCTTGTGATGTCACAGCCCTATAAATAAGGCAGCCATCTTAGATTCTGCCATTCACCGGCTTGCTTAGTGCAGGGAGAGACGTAACTGCATGGGGTTGGGGACAGTGATAGGAAAGACTTGATTGTGGTGAAAAAAAATATAGTTTACAATTGCAGGGAACGATTACTCAAGGTGTAGGGAAAGGATCGGGAGGAATCATTGCACCAGGATTTGTGTTAACTGGGTTCAGTCCGGGAGGTGGGGCCTTACTTCGCAAGCACTCCTATGTCCTTTCCCCTCTTGTTTTTTTTTTTCTGCACATTTTTTGGCTGAGATTTTTTTCATCCACATTGATCGATGCGAATAAAGAAATCTGTGCCGCTCACAACGGAACGGGAAAAAAAATCTCATTACCCATATGCTTAATATAAGGAGAATAGCAGAAACTCCTAATACTGTCCATACATGTAATGATTGCGGAGACCCTGATTGCGGTATTTTTACATATACCCATGCTGGGTGAGAGAAATATCTCTGTAAATTGACAACTTTGTATAATTTTTTTTTAAAAGTTGTCATTTACAGAGATATTTCTCACATACAGCATGTATATATGTAAAAATACACCCCAAAACACATTGCCCTACTTCTCCTGAGTACGGCGATACCACATGAGTGAAACTTTTTTGCAGCCAAGATGCGCAAAGGGGCCCAAATTCCAATGAGTACCTTTTAGGAGGGCATTTTTAGGCATTTGGATTCCAGACTTCTTCTCGCGCTTTAGGGCCCCTAAAATGCCACGGCAGTATAAATACCCCACAAGTGACCCCATTTTAGAAAGAAGACACCCAAAGGTATTCCGTGAGGGGCATGGCGAGTTCATAAAAGATTTTTTTTTGGCACAAGTTAGCGGAAATTGACTTTTGTTTTTTTTGTTTTCTTACAAAGTCTCATATTCCACTAACTTGTGACAAAAAAATAAAATTTTACATGAACTCAGCATACCCCTCACGGAATAACTTGGGGTGTCTTCTTTCTAAAATGGGGTCACTTGTGGGGAATTTATACTGCCTTGGCATTTTAGGGGCTTCTAATGCGTGAGAAGTAGTTTGGAATCCAAATGCGTAAAAATGCCCTGTGAAATCCTAAAGGTACTCATTGGAATTTGGACCCCTTTGCACATCTTACCTGCAAAAAACTGTCACTCATGTGGTATCGCCGTACATTTTTTTCTTGCATATATTATTTGGCAGAGATTTTTTCATCCACATCGATCGATGCGAATGAAGAAATCTGTGCCGTTCATTTTTTCTTTCAGCCCAGAGGCTGAACGGAAAAAAAATCTCATTACTTGTATGCTCAATATAAGGAGAATAGCAGAAACTCCTAATGCTGGCCATACATGTAATGATTGCGGAGACCCTCAAATGCCATGGCAGTACAAACACATCACATGTGACCCCATTTTGGAAAGAAGACACCCCAAGGTATTCGCTGAGGGGCATATTGAGTCCATGAAAGATTGAACTTTGTCACAAGTTAGCGGAAAGGAGACTTTGTGTTAGAAAACTAACAAAATATCAAATTCCGCTAACTTGTGCCAAAAAAAAAATCTTCTATGAACTCGCCATGCCTCTCACAGAATACCTTGGGGTGTCTTCTTTCTAAAATGGGGTCACTTTGGGGCATTTTTACTGCCCTGGCATTTTAGGGGCCTAATGCGTGAGAAGTAGTTTGGAATCCAAATGAAAATGCCCTGTGAATCCTAAAGGTACTCATTGGAATTTGGACCCTTGCACATCTTACCTGCAAAAACTGTCACTCATGTGGTATCGCCACATTATTTTTCTTGCATATATTATTTGGCAGAGATTTTTCATCCACATCGATCGATGCGAATGAAGAAATCTGTGCCGTTCATTTTTTCTTTCAGCCCAGAGGCTGAACGGAAAAAAAATCTCATTACTTGTATGCTCAATATAAGGAGAATAGCAGAAACTCCTAATGCTGGCCATACATGTAATGATTGCGGAGACCCTCAAATGCCATGGCAGTACAAACACATCACATGTGACCCCATTTTGGAAAGAAGACACCCCAAGGTATTCGCTGAGGGGCATATTGAGTCCATGAAAGATTGAACTTTTTGTCACAAGTTAGCGGAAAGGGAGACTTTGTGAGAAAAAACAAAAAAAATAAAATTCCGCTAACTTGTGCCAAAAAAAAAAAATCTTCTATGAACTCGCCATGCCTCTCACAGAATACCTTGGGGTGTCTTCTTTCTAAAATGGGGTCACATTTGGGGCATTTTTTTCTGCCCTGGCATTTTAGGGGACCTAAAGCGTGAGAAGAAAATGCGTAAAAATGCCATCCTAAAAGGTACTCATTGGAATTAGGGCCCCTTTGCGCATCTTGGCTGCAAAAAAGTGGCACACATGTGGTATCACCGTACTCAGGAGAAGTAGGGCAATGTGTTTTGTGGTGTATTTTTACATATACCCATGCTGGGTGTGAGAAATATCTCTGTAAATGACAACTTTTAAAAAAAATTTATACAAAGTTGTCAATTTACAGAGATATTTCTCTCACCCAGCATGGGTATATGTAAAAATACACCCCAAAACACATTGCCCTACTTCTTTTGAGTATGGCTTTACCACATGTGTGCCACCTTTTTGCAGCCTAGATGCGTAATGGGGCGTAAAGTCCAAGGAGTACCTTTAGGCTTTACAGGGTTGCTCACAATTTAGCCCCGCCCAAAATGCCAGAACAGTAAACACACCCAACAAATCACCCCATTTCGGAAAGGAGACACCCCAAGGTATTCACCGAGGGGCATAGTGAGTCCGTGGGAGATTTAATTTTTTTTGCCAGAAGTTAGCAGAAATGGAAACGTTATTATGTTTTTTTTTTTTCCTCAGAAAGTGTCATTTTCCGCTAACTTGTGAAAAAAAATTGAAATCATACATGAACTCACCATGCCCCTCCGCGAATACTTTGGGGTGTCTTCTTTCTAAAATGGTGTCATTTGGGGGGTATTTATACTATCCTGGCATTCTAGCACCTGAAGAAACATGACAGGTGCTCAGAAAGTCAGAGCTGCTTCAAAATGCAGAAATTCACTTTTTTGCACCATAGTTTGTAAACGCTATAACTTTTACCCAAACCAATAAATATACACTTTATCAAAGACATGTAGAACAATAAATTAAGAGAAAAATGTATATAGAAATGTAGTTTTTTTAAAAAAAATTTACAACAGAAAGCGAAGTTTTTTTGCAAAAATTTTGGTAAATTTTATTGATATCAAAAAAAGTTTAAATGTCAGCAACAATGAAATACCACCAAATGAAAGCTCTTTTAGTGAAAAGAAAAGGAGGTAAAATTTATTTGGGTGGTAAGTTGTATGACCGAGTAATAAACCGTGAAAGTAGTGTAGTGCAGAATTGTAAAAAGTGGTCTGGTCAAGGGTGTTTAAGCTAGGGGGGCTGAGGTGGTTAAGGACCAGTTTAGGTCTGAAGTCACTTTGTGAGGTTTACATAATAGAAACCACCCATAAATGGCCCCATTTTAGACACTACAATAGTTAAACGAACACCTGGAAGTTCGGGTTCGGGATCCGAACTTAACCGAAACTTGACCCCGAACCCCATTGAAGTCAACTTGTGGGCACTAAAATGGCCCTAAAAATGCAATGGAAAGGGCTAGAGGGCTGCAAAAGACAGAAAAATGTGCTTAAGAGCATTGCAAGTGCTCTGCAAACAAATGTGGATAGGGAAATACCTTAAAATAAAATAAAACAAATAAAAATTAATAATTATTAACCTGCAACTCAGAGGAGGAGGTGGATGTGGAGTCGAAGGTTGAGGAGGCGGTGAATGTGGTGTTGTAAGTGGAAACGGCGATGGAGGAGGAGGTAGCCAGCTAATAGAGATGAGCGAACACCTGGATGTTCGGGTTCGAGAGGTTCGGCCGAACTTCCGGAAAATGTCCGGGTTCGTGATCCGAACTCAACCCGAACTTCATCCCGAACCCGAACTTTTGGGTACTAAAAAGGCTGTAAAAGACACCCAGAGGGATAATATACCGCAATAAACGCATTGCGATTACAACTTTGAGCTAACGATCACCATGGGAACGCCTCCTCCAGTAGAATGTACTGTCGGATCTGAGAATTAAGTTGAAATCGCAATGCGATTCTTATATATTTGCTTAATCGCATTGCGATTTCAACATTGCTAAATAATTCCATCCATATCGTTAACTTACTGAGTCAGTAAGTTAACGAATATGAATGGAATTATTTAGCAATGCTAAGTTGAAACGGCAATGCGATTAAGCAGATATATAATAATCGCATTGCGATTTCAACTTAATTCTCACATCCGACAGTACATTCTACTGGAGGAGGCGTTCCCATGGTAATCGGTAGCTCAAAGTTGTATCGCAATCCGATTAAGCAAATACATAAGAATCGCATTGCGATTCCAACTTTTTAGTACTCAACTTTTAAAATCGTACACCACTTTAAGTTCCAAAGTTGCAATCGCGTTCGAATAGAACTTAAAGCTGTCTCTTAGTCAGTTTTAGTATTGGTGTGCTGTAATAGAAGTTACATTCGTACGCGAAAATAACTTAGAGCAATACAGTCTACTTTACACTGTTAGTTTTATTATCGTGATAATACAACTATTCAAGAATTGTGTACGTGCGTCTGTACGTGTGTGCGTTACCTCGGACACTATTCTATTTTGCCAGCCACAGCTGAAACCACTGATTTATGGTATTGCTATTTTGGCAATTGAATTTAACCCCAGAAAATAATCTATCCTTTGCCAGACAGCAGACAGTATTATACTTGTCTAACCAAAGCTGGAACACCAGATTTAGGGGATTGGTATTTGGGCAATTGTATTTAACCCCTTAATAAAATATAGAAATTTCTTTCCTGAGTTTCTAGGGGTGACAATTAGCACAGCCAAGCCCCTGATGTAGGATATAGCAAAAAAAAAAAAACTAGTATTGATGGATTGATGGACTTGGTGGCAGCTTCTTCTGGCGCACCACAAGTCACAAAATGGCCGCCGATCAACCCAGAAAATAAGTGACAGAAAAACGCTCTGTGCAGCCTAAAAACCAGCGAGCAAGTAACTAGCAGAAGTTCAATGATTCTCAGCTGTAAATTGATCCGTTCATTAGGTGCTGTTGCTGACTTTAACCTGCCTAATCTCGCCCTGACAGAAGCTGCGTCCTCTCCCTACACTAATCAGAGCAGTGTGACGTGCGGCGCTACGTGACTCCAGCTTAAATAGAGGCTGGGTCACATGCTGCACTTGGCCAATCACAGCCATGCCATTAGTAGGCATGGCTGTGATGGGCTCTTAGGGCAAGAAGTAAAACGCTAGCTGATTGGCTGCTGTGCAGCCCTTCAGAAAGCGGGAAGTAATCGACGAACACCGAACCCGAACCCGAACTTTTTTGAAAATGTCCGGGTTCGGGTCCAGGTCCCGGACACCCCAAAATTCGGTACGAACCCGAACTATTCTCGAACTGTTCGCTCAACACTACCAGCTAACAATGTTTTTTTTTTTTTTTTTTAAATTGGGGTAGTCCCCAAAATAATTGGTCAAATTAAAAAAAAGAAAGATTATGTGCACTTGAGTACAAGAATGTATGAAGGAGAAAAATATCCAGCTCACCATAAGCGTTCGGTGCACGAAGAGGACCGGACTCGTCCCGTGTATGATCCCAATAAAAGCAAGTTCTCCAGCATATGTCAGTGTTGGTAGTCTTTATTGTAGATCGGTATAAAAGTACGTACTGCAATCTTCACCACTCTCCACCACAGGTTAACATGTTTCAAACTTGAAAGTTCTTAATCACAACCTAGTGACGTGAGTCAACACCTGAGGTTAAGTAGGTATGTTCAGCAGGGGGTAGAGAGGGTAGCAGTAGTGGAGAGGGAAGAATGTATGGCTGAGGCGGGTATAAATGTCTATTCTGCACAAGGTACAGACAATTCTTGTGGGATCCAAGCCTGGTTAATTTTAATGAACGTGAGCTTGTCCACATTGGCTGTGGACAAGTGGCTGCGTTTCTCTGTAATAACACCCCCTGCCGTGCTGAATACAAGTTCAGACAAAACGCTGGCCGCCAGGCAGGCCAGCAACTCCAAGGCATAAAGGGCAAGATTAGGCCATGTGGACAATTTGAAGACCCAGAAGTTGAATGGGGCTGAACAATCAGTCAATATGTGTAGGCGTGTTGTTCAAATGCTGCCTCCTGCTTAGACGTTCCAGAGGAAAGGGTAAGCTGTCCTCTGTAGGTGGTGTATCGTCTGTGTCCTCCGTATCCCCCCAGCCACGCTCCAGTGATGGGCATGAGCTGCATTGGGTGCCACCCTGCTATGAACCTGGTTCCTCCTCCTCCTCCTCTACCTCATCCTCCTCATCCTCCAGAACTGTGCCCTGGTTGGCCTCGTGTGTACCTGGCCTCTGCTGGCGCAGGAACCCACCCTCTGAGCCACTTCTGAATGACTGGCCTGAAACCATGTGAAATGCCCCCTCTTCCTCTTGTGCCACATCCTCTTCCATCGTCGCCCTAAGTGTTTTTTCATGGAGACATAGAAGTGGTATTGTAACGCTAAAAACTACGTCATCGGCACTGGCCATGTTGGTTGAGTACTCGAAACACCACAACAAAGCACACAGGTCTCGCATGGAGGCCCACTCATTGGTGGTGAAGTGGTACTGTTCCGCAGAGCGAATGACCCGTGCGCGCTACAGCTGAAACTCCACTATCGCCTGATGCTGCTCGATCAGTCTCCCCAGCATATGCAAGGTGGAGTTCCACCTGGTGAGCACGTCACATATGAGACAGTGAGCGGTAAGGCCGAAGTTATGCTATAGCACAGAAAGGCGAGCAGCAGAAGGGTGAGAACGCCGAAAGTGCGCACAGTAAGACCGCACTTTCTGCAGCAGGTCTGACATGTCTGGGTATTTTTTAAGGAATTTCTGCACCACAAAATTCAGCACATTCACCAGGCAAGGGATGTGCGTCAAACCGGCTAGTCCCAGAGCTGCTACAAGATTTTGCCAATTATCGCACACCACCAGACCAGGGTTGAGGCTCACGGGCGGCAACCACTCATCGGTCTGTTCTTCTATGCCCCTCCACAGCTCCTGTGTGGTGTGGGGTTTCTACCCAAACACATAAGTTTTAAACCACCTGCTGACGTTTACCCCTGGCTGTTCTGAAGTTGGTGGTGAAGGTCTTTCGCTGACCGGATGAGGAGGTGGTAGAAGAGGAGGAGGAGGAAGCTGAGTAGAAGGAGGAGGCAACAGGAGGCAAAGAATAATGCCCGGCGATCCTCGTTGGTGGAAGGACATGCGCCAAACCGCTATCTGCCTTGGGGCCAGCCACCACTACATTTACCCAGTGTGCAGTTAGGGAGAAATAGCGTCCTTGCCCATGCTTACTGGTCCATGTATCTGTGGTTATGTGGACCTTGCCTTAGATGTCGTTGCGCAGTGCACACTTGATTTTATCCTCCACTTGGTTGTACAGGGAAGGGACGGCTCGCTTGGAAAAATAGTGGTGGCCACCGCCATCAGCTATTTAAAACAATCCGTCTCCTCTAGACGAAATGACAGCATTTCAAAGGACAGTAATTTTTAAATGCTGGCATTCAGGACCAGGGATCAAGGCTGGGTGGGTGTGTATTTTCTCTTTCTCTCCAGTGTTTGGAAGATGGACAGCTGAACGCTTGCACGTGACATGGTGGAGATGCTTGGTGATGATGACGGAGGTGGTGCTGTTGGTGGCACATCCTCTGTTTGCTGGGTGGCAGGTGCCACTGTGACTCCAGAGGTGGAGGAAGAGGCAGAGACAGCAGCAGAAGAGGAAGAAGGAGGAGCCTGAGACCTTTCTTGGTTTTTAAGGTGTTTACTTTACTGCAGTTCATGTTTTGCCTGAAGATGCCAGGTCATGCAGGTTGTGCTCAGGTTTAGAACGTTTATGCCTCGCTTCAGGCTCTGATGGCACAACGTGCAAACCACTCATGTCTTGTCGTCAGGACATTGTCTGAAGAACTGCCACGACAACAAATTCCTTGGAGCTGGCTTTGGTGTGCTAGGTCCCTGGGTGCGGTGGGCAGTAGCAGGCATACTGTCTCGGAGACGGCTGTTCCGCTTTTGCAGCCTGCTCCCTCTTTTGCTGTGCTCTTGCACCACCGCCTCTTCCCCAGAACTGCACACGTCACTAGCATGTCCAGTCGGGGTCTAGGACCTCATCGTCCTCCACATCATCTTCCATCCATTCTTGACCCCTGCCCTCCTCGTAGGTCTGCACACTGCAGAAAGCTGCAGCAGTTGGCACCTGTGTTTCGTTTTCATCAGAGAAGTGCTGCGGTGGTTCTCCCATGTCTTCATCCTGCAACATAAGTGGTTGGGCATCAGTGCATTCAATGTCTTCCACTTCTGGGGCAGGGCTATGTGGATGGCCCGGGGAAAGTCATCAAAAGAGTCATCAAAAAGCATAAGAGTCTGCTGCATGACTTGTAGCTCAGGTTGCTTGGCTACTTTGCAAGGGGGTGAGGTGAAAGAATGATGGGCATGGGCTGCAGGTGCCAACTCTGAGCTTTCTGCAGAGGACTGGGTGGGAGATACTGTGAAGGAACTGGTGCCACTGTCAGCCACCCAATCTACTATCGCCTGTACTTGTTCTGGCCTCACCATCCGTAGAGCGGATTTCGGGCCTAACAAATAACGCTGCAGGTTCTGTCGTCTACTCACACCTGAGGAAGGTGTTTCACTTGGACTTGTAGTTGGCGCTGAATTGCCACGTCCTCTCCTAGCAACAGGAGCTCCACCAACACCACCACTACCATGCCCACATCCCTTATTTGATGTTCTCCTCATAATTTGCATTCACCCACCAAACTTACAGATGATTTATCTCAGGTGTCAATTTAACTGCCAATAATCAACAATTAAGTTCACTAATAGTAAGTCATTGCCCGTGTCATAAACAGAATACATTTTTTTAGGTCACACAACAGTGTAACCTAGCAATTCAATACAATTACTTCACTATCACCAAAAATTTTATTTTTCAAACCAACAATGTAAAAGCAGAAGTTAGCGGTTTAATGTGACTGTCAGAAATGCAGCATACGCCGCATATGTGCTATCTACGACAAAACCAGTGTGTTTGCAACCAACTATGTAAATGCAGAGTTCAAACGGTAACTTAAATGACTGAAATACAGGGTAGGACTCAGATCTGCTATGTAGCACAAAACCAGTGTTTATTGCAACAAAATACAGAAATGCGGTATGTCACTGCTAAATTTTAAAATAGGTTTTTCATCATTTTATGCAAAAGTGCTCTGTGGAACAACAATAGTGGTTTATTTCCCCAAAATACACAATTGCAGTATGTCACTGCTGAAATTTAAAATAGGTATTTGTGCGGTGTATGTAAAACTGCTCTGTGAACTAACAATACCGGTTTATTTCACCAAAATACACAAATGCAGTATTTCACTGCTGAAATTTAAAATAGTTATTTGTGCGTTGTATGCAAAACTGCTCTGTGAACCAACAATACGGGTTTATTTCCCCAAAATACAGGAATGCAGTATGTCACTGCTGAATTATATTTATTTTGCAGTATCACTGGGCTCAGGGCTGGGTACAAAAATGTAGGATAGCAGTAGCATCCTCCCTCAATAATTGCTGTAGCTTGAAGATTTTACACCACCAAGTTCAACAGATTTCTTTCCTAATCTCTCCCTGAGAGCACCGGCAGCAACCTATCCCTACACTAAGATCAGCAGAGTGACGTGCGGCACTACGTGACTCCAGCTTATATAGAGGCTGGGTCACATACTGCTCTCAGCCAATCACAGCCATGCCATTAGTAGGTATGGCTGTGATGGCTTCTTAGGGCAAAGTAGTGAAACATTTGCTGATTGGCTGCCCTGCAGCCTTTCAAAAAGCAGGAAGAATTTGCCGAACAACGAACCCGAACTTTTACGGAAATGTTTGGGTTCGGGTGCGAAAAATCGTAAAGTTCGGTACGAACCCGAACTTTACAGTTTGTCATCGCTCATCTCTAGAAACTACACCCCTCAGGGTATTGAAAATAGATTTTACAAACTTTCTTAACCCTTTAGGTGTTCCACAAGAGTTAAAGGAAAATGTAGATGAAATTTCAGAATTTCCCTTTTTTTGCAGATTTTCCATTTTAATCCATGCTTACCAGTAACAAAGCAAGGGTAAACAGCCAGGGCACAGAAGGAAAGGAACGCCATATGGTTTTTGGAAGGCAGATTTCACTGGGAAAAAATGTAAGTTGCCATGTCATATTTAAAAAACCCCTGATGCACCCCTAGAGTAGAAACTCCAAAAAAAGTGACCCCATTTTGGAACATACACCCCTCAAGCTATTCAAAACTGATTTTACAAAGTTTAACCCTTTAGGTGTTCCACAAGAATTAAAGGAGAATGTAGATGAAATGTCAAAATTTCACTTTTTTGGCAGATTTTCCATTTTAATTCATTTTTTTCTAGTAACAATGCAAAGGTTAACAGCCAAAGAAAACTCAATATTTATTGCCCTGATTCTTTAGTTTACAGAAACACCCCATATGTGATCGTAAACTGCTGTACGGGCACATGGCAGGGCGTAGAAGGAAAGGAACAGCATATGGTTTTTGGAAGGTAGATTTCACTGGGATAATTTTAAGTTGCCATGTCACATTTGAAGACGCCCTGATGCACCCCTAGAGTAGAAACTCCAAAAAAAGACCCCATTTTGGAAACTATGGGATAAGGTGGCAGTTTTATTGGTACTATTTTAGGGTACATATGAGTTTTGGTTGCTCTATATTACCCTTTTTGTGAGGCAAGGTAGCAAAAAATAGCTGTTTTGGTACCGTTTACATTTTTTGCTATTTACAATGTTTATCTGACAGGTTAAATCATGTGGAATTTTTATAGAGCAGGTTGTTACGTACGCAACAATACCTAATATGTATACTTTTGTTGGTTGTTTGTCTCAGCTTTACATAATAAAGTATTTTTGAAAAAAATTAATTTTTAGTGACTATATTCTTATATTCTGAAAGCCATATTTTTTTTTATTTTTTGGGCGACTGTCTTATGTAGGGGCTCATTTTTTTCGGTATGAGATGATGGTTTGATTGGTACTATTTTAGGGTGCATATGACTTTTTGATCGCTTGGTATTCGACTTTTTGTGATGTAAGGTGAAAAAAAATTGCTTTTTTGACGCAATTTTTATTTTATCTTTTTTTAAGGTGTACACCTGAGGGGTTAGGTCATGTGATTTCTTTTATACAGCAGGTTCTACGGATGCGGCAATACCTAATATGTGTACTTTTTTTTTATGTATTTAACTTTTACACAATAAGGCCCCTTTCACACGAGGTGCAATGCGTGATGTGAACACATAGCACCCGCACTGAATCCTGACCCATTCATTTCAATAGGTCTATGTATATGAACTTTTTTTCACGCATCAGTTTTGAGTTGCGTGAAAAATGCAGCATGTTCTATATTCTGCGTTTTTCATGCAGCCCGGGCCCCATAGAAGTGAATGGGGCTTTAGTTTTGCATTGATGGTTGCTAAGAGATGTTGTTTGTAAACCTTAAGTTTTTTTATCATGCGCGTGAAAAACGCATCAAAACTAGTGTTGAGCGAACAGTTCGAGCATAGTTCGGGTTCGTACCGAATTTTGGGGTGTCCGGGACACGGACCCGAACCCGGACATTTTCAAAAAAGTTCGGGTTCGGTTCGTTGTTTGGTGATTACTTTCTGCTTTCTGAAGGGCTGCACAGCAGCCAATCAGATAGCATTTTACTTCTTTCCCTAAGAGCCCATCACAGCCATGACTAGTAATGGCATGGCTGTGATTGGCCAAGTGCAGCATGTGACCCAGCCTCTATTTAAGCTGGAGTCACGTAGCGCCGCACGTCACACTGCTCTGATTAGTGTAGGGAGAGGACGCAGCTTCTGTGAGGGCGAGATTAGGCAGGGAAAGGTCAGCAACAGCACCTAATGAACGGATCGATCTACAGCTGTGAATGATTAAACTTGCTCACTGTTTTTTAGGCTGCACAGAGCGTTTTTCTGTCACTTATTTTCTGGGGTGATCGGCGGCCATTTTGTGACTTGTGGTGCACCAGAACAAGCTGCCACCAAGTCCATCAATCCATCAATACTAGTTTTTTTTTTTTGGTAAATCCTACATCAGGGGCTTGGCTGTGCTAATTGTCACCCCTAGAAACTCAGGATAGCAATTTCTATATTTTATTAAGGGGTTAAATACAATTGCCCAAATACCAATCCCCTAAATCTGGTGTTCCAGCTTTGGATAGCCAAGTATAATACTGTCTGCTGTCTGGCACAGGATAGATTATTTTCTGTGGTGAAATTCAATTGCCAAAATGGCAATACCATAAGTCAGTGGTTTCAGCTGTGGCTGGCAAAGTATAATAGTGTCCGCCAAAACATATATTTTGTTCTGGGGTGAAATTCAATTGCCAAAATAGCAATACCCTGAATCTGGTGTCCCAGCTGTTGCAGGCCAAGTTTCATAGTGTCTGCAAAAACATATATTTTGTTCTGGGGTGAAATTCAATTGCCAAAATAGCAATACCATAAATCAGTGGTTTCAGCTGTGGCTGGCCAAGATTCATAGTGTCCGCAAAAACATATATTTTGTTGTGGGGTGAAATTCAATTGCCAAAGTAGCAATACCCTGAATCTGGTGTCCCAGCTGTTGCAGGCCAAGTTTCATAGTGTCCGCAAAAACATATATTTTGTTCTGGGGTGAAATTCAATTGCCAAAATAGCAATACCATAAATCAGTGGTTTCAGCTGTGGCTGGCCAAGATTCATAGTGTCCGCAAAAACATATATTTTGTTGTGGGGTGAAATTCAATTGCCAAAGTAGCAATACCCTGAATCTGGTGTCCCAGCTGTTGCAGGCCAAGTTTCATAGTGTCTGCAAAAACATATATTTTGTTCTGGGGTGAAATTCAAATGCCAAAATAGCAATACCATAAATCAGTGGTTTCAGCTGTGGCTGGCCAAGATTCATAGTGTCCGCAAAAACATACATTTTGTTGTGGGGTGAAATTCAGTTGCCAAAATAGCAATACCCTGAATCTGGTGTTCTAGCTGTTGCAGGCCTAGTTTAAATCTGTCCGTAACAGGGTATATTTTGTTCTGGGGTGAAATTCAATTGCCAAAATAGCAATACCCTGAATCTGGTGATCGAGCTGTTGCAGGCCAAGTGTAAATCTGTCCATAAAAGGATACCTTTCATCCAGGGCCTAAATACTAGCCCTAAAAGAGATATTCCCCTAAATCAGTGGTTACTGCTGTGCCTGGATTAGTGTAATACGCTACATAAATAAATAGGCAGATAGTGTTAGGTGCCTGTAAAAAAAAGGCCTGAATTTGAAATCAATACATTGGGCCAAATATTTTTTTTCTTATTGTGGTGCTTGGTGAACGGTAACAATGAGGAAAACATCTAGTAAGGGACGCTGACGCGGTCGTGGTGGTGTTAGTGTACCCTCTTGTGCTGGGAGAGGAATTGGCCATTCTGCCACAGCCACACGTTCTAGTGAACCAACTACCTCAGGTTCCAGTACCCGCCAGAATTTACATTGCTATTTGGTGGGGCCCAATGCCATTCTAAGGATGGTAAGGCCTGAGCAGGTACAGGCGCTAGTCAATTGGGTGGCCGAAAGTGGATCCAGCATGTTCACAACATTATCTCCCACCCAGTCTTCTGCAGAAAGCGCACAGGTGGCGCCTGAAAACCAAGCCCATCAGTCTGTCACATCACCCCCATGCATATCAGGGAAACTGTCTTAGCCTCAAGTTATGCAGCAGTCTCTTATGCTGTTTGAACACTCTGCTGGCAGAGTTTCCCAAGGGAATCCACCTAGCCCTTCCCCAGTGATGGAAGACATAGAATGCACTGATGCACAACCACTTATGTTTCCTGATGATGAGGACATGGGAATACTTCCTCATCGGAGTCCGCACGTCTCTGATGATGACGAAACACAGGTGCCAACTGTTGCGTCTTTCTGCAGTGTGCAGACCGAACAGGAGGTCAGGGAGGAAGACTGTGTAGAAGACGATGCAGGGGACGATGAGGTCCTAGACCCTACATGGAATGAAGGTCGTGCCACTGACTTTCATAGTTCAGAGGAAGAGGCAGGGGTGAGACCGAGCCAACAGCGTAGCAAAAGAGAGAGCAGGGGGCAAAAGCAGAACAGCCGCCTCCAAGAGAGTTCGCCTGCTACTGGCCACCGCCACCAGGGACCGAGCACCCCAAAGGCAGCTTCAAGGAGTTCCCTGGCATGGCACTTCTTTAAACAATGTGCTGACGACAAGACCCGAGTGGTTTGCACGGTGTGCCATCAGAGCCTGAAGCGAGGCATTAACGTTCTGAACCTTAGCACAACCTGCATGACCAGGCATCTACATGCAAAGCATGAACTGCAGTGGAGTAAACACCTTAAAAGCAAGGAACTCACTCTGGCTCCCCCTGCTCCCTCTTCTGCTGCTGCCTCGGCCTCTTCCTCCGCCTCGGGAGAAATGTTGGCACCTGCCGCCCACCAAACAGAGGATGTGCCACCGACAACACCACCTGCGTCACCAAGCATCTCCACCATGTCACACGGCAGCGTTTAGCTCTCCATCTCACAAACCTTTGAGAGAAAGCGTAAATTCCCACCTAGCCACCCTCGAGCCCCGGTCCTGAATGCCAGCATTTCTAAACTACTGGCCTTTGAAATGCTGTCATTCAGGCTGGTGGACACAGACAGCTTCAAACAGCTGATGTCCATGGCTGTCCCACAGTATGTTGTTCCCAGCCGCCACTACTTCTCTAAGACAGCCGTGCCTTCCCTGTACAACCAAGTATCCGATAAAATCAAGTGTGCACTGCGCAACGCCATCTGTGGCAAGGTCCACCTAACCACAGATACGTGGACCAGTAAGCCCGGCCAGGGACGCTATATCTCCCTAACTGCACACTGGGTAAATGTAGTGGCGTCTGGGCCGCAGACGGAGAGTTCCTTGGCGCACATCCTTCCGCCGCCAAGGATCGCAGGGCATCATTCTTTGCCTCCTGTAGCCTCCTCCTCCTACTTGGCTTCCTCCTCCTCTGCTTCCCCCAGCTCATCCAGTCAGCCACACACCTTCACCCCCAACTTCCGCACAGCCCGGGGTAAACGTCAGCAGGCCATTCTGAAACTCATATGTTTGAGGGACAGGCCCCACACCGCGCAGGAGTTGTGGCGAGGTATTGAACAACAGACCGACGAGTGGTTTCTGCCAGTGGGCCTCAAGCCCGGCCTGGTGGTGTGCGATAATGGGCGAAATCTCGTCGCAGCATGTCCCTTGCCTGGCGCATGTGCTGAATTTGGTGGTGCAGAAGTTCATTCACAACTACCACGACATGTCAGAGCTGCTGCATAAAGTGAGGGCCGTCTGTGCGCGCTTCCGGCGTTCACATCCTGCCGCTGCTCGCCTGTCTGCGCTACAGCGGAACTTCGGCCTTCCCGCTCACCGCCTCATATGCGACGTGCCCACCAGGTGGAACTCCACCTTGCACATGCTGGAGAGACTGTGCGAGCAGCAGCAGGCCATAGTGGAGTTTCAGCTGCAGCACGCACGAGTCAGTCGCACTGCGGAACAGCACCACTTCACCACCAATGATTGGGCCTCCATGCGAGACCTGTGTGCCCTGTTGCGCTGTTTCGAGTACTCCACCAACATGGCCAGTGGCGATGACACCGTTATCAGCGTTACAATACCACTTCTATGTCTCCTTGAGAAAACGCTTAGGGCGATGATGGTAGAGGAGGTGGCCCAGGAGGAGGAGGAGGAGGGGTCATTTTTAGCACTTTCAGGCCAGTCTGTTAGAAGTGGCTCAGAGGGAGGTTTTTTGCAACAGCAGAGGCCAGGCACAAATGTGGCCAGCCAGGGCCCACTACTGGAGGACGAGGAGGATGGGGAGGAGGTGGAGGAGGATGAGGATGAAGTAGGTTCACAGCGGGGTGGCACCCGACACAGCTCAGGCCCATCACTGGTGCGTGGCTGGGGGGATACGGAGGACGATGACGATACGCCTTCCACAGAGGACAGCTTGTCCTTACCTCTGGGGAGCCTGGCACACATGAGCGACTACATGCTGCAGTGCCTGCGCAACGACAGCAGAGTTGCCCACATTTTAACGTGTGCGGACTACTGGGTTGCCACCCTGCTGGATCCCCGGTACAAAGACAATGTGCCCACCTTACTTCCTGCACTGGAGCATAATAGGAAGATGCGCGAGTACAAGCGCACGCTGGTAGAGGCGCTCCTGAGAGCATTCCCAAATGTCACAGGGGAACAGGTGGAAGCCCAAGGCGAAGGCAGAGGAGGAGCAAGAGGTCGCCAATGCAGCTGTGTCACGGCCAGCTCCTCTGAGGGCAGGGTTAGCATGGCAGAAATGTGGAAAAGTTTTGTCTCCACGTCACATCTAACTGTACCACCACCTGATACGGAACGTGTTAGCAGGAGGCAGCATTTCACTAACATGGTTGAACAGTACGTCTGCACGCCCCTTCACGTACTGACTGATGGTTCGGCTCCATTCAACTTCTGGGTCTCCAAATTGTCCACGTGGCCAGAGTTAGCATTTTATGCCTTGGAGGTGCTGGCCTGCCCGGCGGCCAGCGTTTTGTCTGAACGTGTATTCAGCACGGCAGGGGGCGTCATTACTGACAAACGCAGCCCCCTGTCCACAGCCAATGTGGACAAGCTGACGTTCATAAAAATGAACCAGGCATGGATCCCACAGGACCTGTGCCTCCCTTGTGCAGAATAGACATTTATAACTACCTCCCCCTCAACCATGTATTCTTGTACTCCGGGGCACTTCTTTATTGAATCCTCATTTTTTTAACTTTACCATGATCTTGCGGTGCAACCCAAAGTTGAATGAACCTCTCCTCTGTCTGGGTGGTGGGGCCGAAATAACTGAAAGTGGCCTTCTCCGGTGGTGGGTGATATGACGCATGATTCCTTGCTGTGGGACCTCTCTCCTCTGTCTGGGTGCTTGGTCCGAAATGACTGAAAGTGGCCTTCTCCAGTGGTGGGTGATATGACACATGATTCCTTGCTGTGGGACCTCTCTCCTCTGTCTGGGTGCTGGGTCCAAAATAACTGAAAGTGGCCTTCTCCAGTGGTGGGTGATATGACACATGATTCCTTGCTGTGGGACCTCTCTCCTCTGTCTGGGTGCTGGGTCCAAAATAACTGAAAGTGGCCTTCTCCAGTGGTGGGTGATATGACGCATAATTCCTTGCTGTGGGACCTTTCTCCTCTGTCTGGGTGCTGGGGCCAAAATAACTGAAAGTGGCCTTCTCCAGTGTTGGGTGATATGACGCATGATTCCTTGCAGTGGGACCTCTCTCCAATTGATATTGGTTAAATTGTATTTATTTTATTTTATTTTAATTCATTTCCCTATCCACATTTGTTTGCAGGGGATTTACCTACATTTTGCTGCCTTTGGCAGCCCTTTAGCCCGTTCCTGGACTATTTTACAGCCTTTTTAGTGCCTAAAAGTTCGGGTCCCCATTGACTTCAATGGGGTTCGGGTTCAGGATAACAGTATTTTTGAAACAAAAAAAAATAATGTTTTAGAGCCATAGTTTTTTTTTTGGGGGCAATTGTCCTAGGTGGGGTCTCCTTTTTTGCGGGATAAAATGAAAGTTTGATTGGTATGATTTTGGGGTGCATCTGACTTTTTGATTGCTTGGAATTACAATTTTTGTGATGTAAGGTGACATAAAATGGCTTTTTTTACACTGTTTTTGTTATTTTTTTTACGTTACGGTGCTCACCTGAGGGTTTAGTTCATGTGATATTTTTATACAGCAGTTTCTTATGGACGCGGTGATAGATAATATGTATACTTTTTTTATTCATTGAAGTTTTACACAATAATATCCTTTTTGAAACAAAAAAATCATGTTTTAGTGTCTCCATAGTCTGAGAGCCATAGTTTTTTTTTTTTTGGGCAATTGTTTTAGGTAGGGTATCATCACCTGAGGGATTAGGTCATGTGATATTTTTATAGAGCAGGTCCTATCGGACGTGGCAATACGTAATATGTATACTTTATTTTTTTTTTAGTTTTACACAATAATATCATTTTTTAAACAAAAACAAAAAAAATCATGTTTTAGTGTCTCCATAGTGTGAGAGCCATAGTTTTTTTTTTATTTTTAGTGATGTAAGGTGACAAAAAAATGTTTTTTTAGCACAGTTTTTATTTTATTATGTGTTCATCTGAGGGGTTAGGCCATGAGATATTAATATAGAGCCAGTCGATACGGACGCGGCGATACATAATATGTCTACTTTTCTTCTTTTCCTTATTTTTTATAATTTTTTTTTACTTTATTTTGTTAAAAGGATGCATTTTTTTACTTGAAACTTTATTTTTTGGTAAAACTTTATTTTTTTACTTTTTTTTTCATAGGGCTGCCTTCCCTACCATCGGGTCCCCATCACAGCAGAGCGGGGACCCGATGGCCACCCTGGACCCTGCATACAGCAGGGGTCCGGCTATCAGTGACTGCCAGATTCCTGCCACCGATCGGGCAGGCGCAGCTCCTGCACCCACCCGATTAGCGTGATGTATATGTATTGCGCTAGTCCTTAAGCAATGTCCACCAGCGCCGTACATGTATGGCGCGGGTCCTTAAGGGGTTAAAGACCTTTTTTGCATGTATTAGTGGAAAAAGAAAAAAATTATTTGCCGCTCAGTGGTGCTCTGTATACTGTGTCTTAGTGGCGAAATAAAAATATTTTCGCAATCCAGCATTGCATATATCTGTTGAAAAGCCTGTTGTGTAAAAGTAGAAAAAAAAATTGGAAGCATAACATATGGACTAAGCCCTCACTCTATTGATAAAATCAGAGACACTTGGTCAATACATTTTTAGCAAAATACAGGGTGGGCCATTTATATGGATACACCTTAATAAAATGGGAATGGTTGGTGATATTACCTTCCTGTTTGTAGCACATTAGTATATGTGAGGGGGGAAACTTTTCAAGATGGGTGGTGACCATGGTGGCCATTTTGAAGTCGGACATTTTGAATCCAACTTTTGTTTTTTTCAATAGGAAGAGGGTCATGTGACACATCAAACTTATTGGGAATTTCACAAGAAAAACAATGGTGTGCTTAGTTTTAACGTAACTTTATTCTTTCATGAGTTATTTACAAGTTTCTGAACACTTATAAAATGTGTTCAATGTGCTGCCCATTGTGTTGGATTGTCAATGCAACCCTCTTCTCCCACTCTTCACACACTGATAGCAACACCGCAGGAGAAATGCTAGCACAGGCTTTCAGTATCCGTAGTTTCAGGTGCTGCACATCTCGTATCTTCACAGCATAGACAACTGCCTTCAGATGACCCCAAAGATAAAAGTCTAAGGGGGTCAGATCGGGAGACCTTGGGGGCCATTCAACTTGCCCACGACGAACAATCCACTTTCCAGGAAACTGTTAATCTAGGAATGCTCGGACCTGACACCCATAATGTGGTGGTGCACTATCTTGCTGGAAAAACTCAGGGAACGTGCTAGCTTCAGTGCATAAAGAGGGAAACACATCATCATGTAGCAATTTCGCATATCTAGTGGAAATGAGGTTTCCATTGATGAAGAATGGCCCCACTATCTTTGTACTCCCTATACCACACCATACCATCAATTTTTTTGTTCCAACAGTCTTGGAGGGATCTATCCAATGTGGGTTAGTGTCAGACCAATAGCGGTTGTTTTGTTTGTTAACTTCATTCACATAAAAGTTTGCCTCATCACTGAACAAAACCTTCTGCGTAAACTGAGGGTCCTGTTCCAATTTTTGTTTTGCCCATTCTGCAAATTCAGTGCGCCGATCTGGGTCATCCTCGTTGAGATGCTGCAGTAGCTGGCGTTTGTAAGGGTGCCATTTGTGAGTAGCTAATATCCGCCGAAGGGATGTTCGACTAATGCCACTCTCTAGTGACCTGCAGCGAGTGCTACGCTGTGGGCTCTTGCTGAATGAAGCTAGGACAGCCACTGATGTTTCTTCATTAGTGACAGATTTAATGCGTCCACATTTTGGCAAATCCAACACTGAACCAGTTTCACAAAACTTAGCAAGTAGTTTGCTAACTGTAGCATGGGAGATGGGTGGTCTCGTAGGGTGTCTTGCATTGAAATCTGCTGCAATGACCCGGTTACTGCTTTCACCAGACATCAACACAATTTTTATCCGCTCCTCACGTGTTAACCTCTGCGACATGTCAATGGCTGCAAATAAAGAGAAACTTGTAAATAACTCATGAAAGAATAAAGTTACGTTAAAACCAATTGTTTTCTTGTGAAAATCCCAGTAAGTTTGATGTGTCACATGACCCTCTTCCTATTGAAAAAACAAAAGTTGGATTCAAAATGTCCGACTTCAAAATGGCCGCCATGGTCACCACCCATCTTGAAAAGCTTCCCCCCTCACATATACTAATGTGCCACAACCAGGAAGTTAATATCACCAACCATTCCCATTTTATTAAGGTGTATCCATATAAATGGCCCACCCTGTACATCTAAGCCCACCTACCAAGCGACAAGGGGACTATGTGCGGGGACTGTGCTCCTGATAAATGCACAACAGCATAGTTAGGTTAGCATAGGAACCCACCTGAACTGAGACTACCTTGTCGCTTGGTTGGTGGGCTTAGATGTATTTTGATCAAAATGTATTGACCAAGTGTCAGAGTTTTTTTCAATAGAGTGAGGGCTTAGTCCATATGTGATGCTTACATCTACTATTATAGTGCATTATTTTCTGTGACTTTGTAAATGTAGCCATGTACATGCGCGCATTTAATATCATATAGTAAAGGATGGTTTATATCTATATAGTTTTTTTTTTTGTGATTTGATTTGTCTTGAAGGAGTGTCACCTTCGTGTGTGAATACACTCATACCCTGGGAGTGATATTCATGTGCACTTTTGCCCCATCTATCTAATAGGCGACCTGTGCTCCTGAAAAATGCGCAACATCATGGATAGGTTAGCATAGGAACCCGCCTGAACTGAGACTACCTTGTCGCTTGGTAGGTGGGCTTGGATGTATTTTGATCAAAATCTTTTGGCCAAGTGTCTATTTATCAATAGAGTGAGGGCTTGGTCCATATGTTATGCTTGCATCTACTATTATAGTGCATTATTTTCTGTGACTTTGTAAATGTAGCCATATACATCCGCGCATTTAATATCATATCATGCAGGATGGTTTATATATGGAGTTGAGGGGACACCTGGATGTTCGGGTTCGACGAGCTCGGCGGAACTTCACAAAATTGTTCGGGTTCGGGAACTGAACTTAACCCGAACTTGACCCCGAACCCCATGGAAGTCAATGGAGACCCGAACTTTTGAGCACTAACATGGCTGTAAAATACCTCTGGAAAGGGCTAGAGGGCTGCAAAAGGCAGCAAAATGTAGGTTAATGTCCTGCAAACAAATTTGGATAGGGAAATTACTTAAAATAACATAACATACAGAAAAATAATAAATAAATGTCCTAAACCTGAGCCCAAGTGAGTAACAGTGGCAGCTGCCACCCAGCAAAAATTACTGTGGTCACTGTCACTTATGCAGTGCAGGGTTACTTGACAGCAAATAATTGGAATATGTCAACACCTGAACTCCCAGATGGATTAACTATATTATTGTCCCCGACACATATGCAGCGCAGGCCGCAAAGGTAATTCCTGGCTAGTGATGTCACAAACATAAAATTTTCTGTTCGCGAACGGCGAACGCGAACTTCCACAAATGTTCGTGAACGGGCGAACCGCCATAGACTTCAATAGGCAGGCGAATTTTAAAACCCACAGGGACTCTTTCTGGCCACAATAGTGATGGAAAAGTTGTTACAAGGGGACTAACACCTGGACTGTGGCATGCCGGAGGGGGATCCATGGCAAAACTCCCATGGAAAATTACATAGTTGACGCAGAGTTGGGTTTTAATCCATAAAAGGCATAAATCACCTAACAATCCAATTTTTTTTTGAACAACGTGGTTTAAAACATCCAGTGTGTGTATACGATCAGGTATGATGTTCTATCGATCAGGTAGTGGTACAGACATTGACAGACCAAATTCCCCTTTTAATGCACCGCAAACAGTCCATTTGCACAACCGCAAACTCCCCATTTGCACAAAGTTGGATAACAAGCTAGCCACGTCCCGGTGATGTCATTGAAGGTTTATTCCTCCACCCAGTCACGTACAACACCAAAGGTCCCCGAAAGGTTAATTGAATTGATTTTTCAATTCCGCTTTGTTTTAATCCACATTCACTGCGTCTTTTATGCAAAGTCCTGTGCCACCTGGTATGAGTGGTGGACACTGGCAGTGGGCACACTACAGTCAGCGGAAGTGGGCCTGACACACACTGGCAGCAGGCAGGCAACTGAAATTAGATTAAAGTGTAAAAATGAAATGCCTTATTTATCGGCAAGCTACTGTGCCACACGGTATGAGTGGTGGGCACTGGCAGTGGGCACACTACAGTCAGTGGAAGTCGGCCTGACACACACTGGCAGGCAACTAACCTTTAGATTAAAGGGTAAAAATTAAATGCCTTTTTTTGATGCAAAGTCCTGTGCCACACGGTATGAGTGGTGAGCACTGGCAGTGGGCACACTACAGTCTGTGGGCCTGCAGCTCCTCACACACGGGCAGGCCAGGCAACTGCAATATATATTTTGAGAAAGAAAAAAAAGCAGACTAATGTAGCAGCCCTAGGACTGGAGTGGACACTGAATACACTAGCCTAGCTATCGATTTCCCTATTAAATCAGCAGCAGCTACACTGTCCCTCCTCTCACTAAAACTGGAGCTTCCGAATGAATCTAAAATGGATGCTGTCCAGGAGATAGGAGGGTCTGGGAGGGAGGGTATGCTGCTGATTGGCTGGAATGTGTCTGCTGACTGTAAGGTACAGGGCCAAAGTTTGGTCAATGATGATGTATAGGGGGCGGACCAAACATCGCATATATTCGCCCGCCACGACAAACAAGCTATGTTCGCCGGCGAATAGTTTGGAACATCTCTATTCCTGGCCTAAAAAATTATGATTTTATTACCACTCATGAAAAACATGAATTTCAGTAGTATATTTTGGTGTGTGGGACCTAATTGTTCTCAACATCATCTTCCACCCAGTCTTCACGCCTGCCCTCTTTGTCGGTCTGCACACCGCAGAAAGCCGCAGTGGTTTGCACCTGTGTTTCGTCATCATCAGAGATGTGATGCCGTGGTCTTCCCCTGTCCCCATCCTCAAACCTAAGTGGTTGGGCATCCGTGCACTCAATCTCTTCCACTTCTGGGGCAGGACTATGGTTATGGCCCTGGGAAACCCTGTCAGCAGAGTCATAAAGAAGCATAAGAGACTGCTGCATTTAACTGCCAATAGTCAACAATTAAGTTCACTATACAGTAAGGCAGTGCCCGTGTCATAAACAGAATAAATTTCTTTAGGTCACAACAATGTAACGGAGCAATTCAATATAATTACTTCACTATCACCAAAAATTTGATTTTTCAAACCAATAATGTAAAAACAGCAGTTAACGGTTTTATTTGACTGTCAGAAATGCAGCGTACACTGCAAATGTGCTATCTACCACAAAACCAGTGTGTTTGCAGCCAACTATGAAATGTGGACTTTAAAAGGTTACTGTAAATGACTGAAATACAGGGTAGGCCTCAGATCTGCTATGTATCACAAAGGTAGTGTTTATTGCAACAAACTACAGAAATGCAGTATTTCACTGCTAAATTTTAGAGTAAGTTTTTGTGCGTTGTATGCCAAACTGCTCAGTTTATCAACAATATGGGTTTATTTCCCAAAAATACATTAATGCAGTATTTCACAGCTATAATTTAAACGTAGGTATTTTTGCGGTTTATTGAAAACTGCTCTGTGGACCAAGAATACAGCTTTTTTTCCCCAAAAAATGACGAATGCACTATTTCAGTGCAGAAATTTTAAATGGGTATTTGCACGCTGTATGCACAACTGCTTTGTGGACCAAGAACACGGCTTTTTTGCCCAAAATTCACAAATGCACTATTTAACGGCTGGAAATTAAACATAGGTATTTGTACGCTGTATGCAAAACTGCTTTGTGGACCAAGAACACGTCTTTTTCTCCCTAAAACACAGTAATCCACTATTTCAGTGCTGAAATTAAAAAAAGGGATTTGTGTGCTGTATGCACAACTGCTTTTTGGACCAAGAACACAGCTTTTTTGCCCAAAATTCACAAATGCACTATTTAATGGCTGGAAATTAAACGTAGGTATTTGTACGCTGTATGCACAACTGCTTTGTGAACCAAGAACACAGCTTTTTTCACCAAAATTCACAAATGCACTATTTAACGGCTGAAAATTAAATGTAGATATTTGTACGCTGTATGCACAACTTTGTGAACCAAGAACACGTTTTTTTTTCCCTAAAACACTATTTCAGTGCTAAAATTTTAAATAGGTATGTGTACGCTGTATGCACAACTGCTTTGTGGACCAGAAATACTGTTTTTTTCCCAAAAATACACTGATGCACTATTTCACTGCAGAAATGTAAAATAGGTAGCCTGACTAACAAAGCTGGGGAACTGGAATTAGTGATGTGTTTGGAGAGCTATGACATAGTTGGAATAACTGAGACATGGCTGGATGATAGCTATGACTGGGCAGTTAATGTACAAGGTTACAGTCTGTTTTGAAAGGATTGTCAAAACCGGAGAGGGGGAGGGGTCTGACTTTATGTAAAGTCTTGTCTAAAGCCCACAGTTCGAGAAGATATAAGTGAGGGACATGAACATGTGGAGTCACTGTGGGTAGAGATACATGGAGCTAAAAACAATAATAAATTACTAATGGGAGTTTACTATAAACCGAAAATCTATTACTAAACTAGATAGACGAGGCCGCAAATCATAATGAGGTGGTTATTATGGGGGACTTAAACTACCCAGATATAGACTGGGAAACTGAAAGCTGTACATCGCATAAAGGAAACAGGTTCTTGGCAATAACCAAAGACACTTACCTTTCTCAACTGGAGGGATGGCCATACTGGACTTAGTATTAACCAATAGACCTGACAGAACAACAGATGTCCAGGTTGGGGGACACCTGGGAAATAGTGACCATAAAGTAATAACCTTCCAATTATCCTTCAACAGAGTAGAAATGCTCTTTTGAATGATAATTGGAAGGTTATTACTTTATCATCACTATTTCCCAGGTGTCCCCCAACCTGCACATCTGGAAGGGAGGAACAAAAATACCAGACTTCAAAAAAGCTAAATTTAGCCAACTAAGTGAGGCCATAGGCCTAACTAACTGGGACAAAGTCCTCAAAAACAAAAATACAGCCACAAAATGGGATATCTTTAAAAGCATCCTAAAATCTCATTGTGAGAGGTACATACCGTATGGGAATGAAAGGTTAAGGAACAAAAAAAAAACAATGTAGATAAATAGGAATGTAAAGAAATCAATAAATGACAAAAAGAAAGCATATAAATCACTAAAACAGGAGCGTAGCGAGGAAGCACTGAAAAAACTACCAAAAGCGGCCAAACTAGAGACCGAGAGTATAATTGCCAAAGAGAGTAAAACTAACCCTAAAATGTTCTTCAATTATCTAAATGTTAAAAAGTACAAATCTGAAGGTGTCGGCCCTTTAAAGAGTGTAACGGATCAACGGGTGTTGACCCGCTGTGCCACTTACCGATTTGACTTTGGTCCAAACTTGGGAGCGGAGTCTAAGTGTCCCTCTGGTTTTCACCCTTTATTCTGCTCCAGGATGCGGAAGATGGACTCAGCTGCAGGGGAGACACCAGGTCACTACTGCAAGAGTGGTCCCGGTTAAGTGGCAGCTGGCTGGGCAGGCCAGAAAGCCCCGATGCTAGCACGGGGAAACAGGCAATATAGCAGACAGCCGCAGGATAATGCTGAGCTGAGCAAGCGGTATAGCAGAGCTAGTGCTGTGAGAACAGCAGAGCTGAGTTAGTCCAGGTGGAGCTGGTGTAACGATCTGCACAGCAGACAGAGGCGTGGTCGACAGTCTGGGTCTTTAACTTGAGAGCAGCGAGGTACAAGAGGATCAAGCAGAAACGAGGTCAGGATACAGGCAGAGGTCATAAGCAGGATATCAAATGCAGGAACAACAGGAGCCTTAGCTGTAGGAAGTACAATATTGCTCAGGCATTGCAGGAAGGGGGAAGCACCCTTATAAAGGTGGTGCCTGGCCAGGATTAGAGAGAGGGCGGAATCAGGGGCGTGCATTAACCCTTAAGGTACCAGGACGCCTGCAGCTCCTACAAGATACAACAGAAGCTGTCGTAGCCTGCGACAGTGCAGGAAAGCGGGTCCGGAGCCTGCAGCGAAGAGGAGGAGCCCCGCGTGCAGCTCGACTGAGGTATGTAGTCGGACGCACTGCATGCTGGCGGCTGCTAACTGCCATTGTTACAGTATCCCCCCTCTCACGCCCCTTCTTTTTGGCCTTGATGCGCTGAAAAAAATCTTCTGAGAAGATTCGGAGCATGTACATTCTCCTCCGGCTCCCAGGAACGTTCCTCAGGACCATAATGCTTCCAGTCTACAAGGAAGTACCTCTTACCACCAACAACCTTGGAATCGAGGATGTTCTGTACTTCAAATTCAGGCTCACCGTCAGTAGGCACGGAAGTAGAGGTGGAGGGAGGCCTGGAAAAGGAGTTGAGGACCAATGGTTTCAGAAGAGATACATGAAAAGAATTTGGAATCCGGAGAGAAGGAGGCAACCGGAGTTTATAAGAAACACGGTTGATACGCTCAAGGACCTCAAACGGGCCCAGAAACTGTGGAGCAAATTTGTAACAGGGTACCTTAATGCGGATGTTCCGGGAAGAAAGCCAGACTTTGTCGCCAGGAGAGAACTGAGGAGGAGGTCTACGTCTGGTATCCGCATTTTTTTTTCATACGAGTAACAGCCTGAGAGATGGAATCCTTAGTCTGTCTCCAGATGCTGAGGAAATCTCTGAACAAAGAATTAGCAGCCGGTACCTCGGAAGATGCGGACAGGGGTAAAGGAGCACGAGGGTGTAGTCCATACACTATGTAGAAGGGAGAAGAGCCCGTGGATTCTCCGGAATGGCTGTTGTACGAGAATTCCGCCCAAGGCAGGAGCTGCACCCAATCATCATGCTGAGCAGAGACAAAGTGACGTAGGTAGTTCTCCAAAGTCTGATTAACTCGTTAAACTTGCCCATTAGACTGAGGGTTGTATCCAAAAAAGAAGTCCAACTTCACCTCAAGTAGACCACAGAGCTCTCTCCAGAATTTGGAAGTAAATTGTACCCCTCGATCGGACACAATGTGCAGAGGTAGGCCATGAAGGCGGAAGATGTGTTCGAAGAACAGACAGGCTAGTCGCTTAGCAGAGGGCAATCCAGGAAGCGGAATAAAATGTGCCATCTTGGAGAATCTGTCTACCACTACCCAGATTACAGAACAGCCAGCAGAGGGCGGGAGGTCTGTGATAAAGTCCATAGCAACATGCTGCCGGGGAACTTCTGGAATGGGTAACGGTAGTAGCAACCCTGCTGGTTTGGTTCGGGGAAGTGACGGGACAGCAACTGAAGGGTCTTATGTACCCCAGGGTGACCAGCGTACTTGGAGCAATGTCCCCAGAAGAGAATCTACCTCCTCTTGGCTTGCGGAACAAAAATCTTCCCCGGAGGAATATCTTTTACTCGAACTGGCGCCACTGAAACCTGGCAGGACGGATCGATGATATGTTGAGGTTCCTCAATCTGATCAGCTGGGTCAAAGTAACAGGAAAGCTCATCAGCCCTCACATTTTTGTCTGCCAGTCGAAAATGCAGAAGGAAATTGAATCGGGCAAAGAAGAGTGCTCATCGAGCCTGACGTGGATTAAGACGCTGTGCAGACTGCAGATAAGTCAGATTCTTGTGGTCAGTGTATATAAGCACTGGATGCAAAGCCCCCTCCAGAAGGTATTTCCATTCTTCCAAGGCCATCTAGATAGCAAGCAGTTCTCTATCACCGATGGAGTCGTTTCTTTCTGCAGAAGAGAAGAGCTTGGAGAAGAAACCACACGAGACAAATTTCCCTTTGGAGGTCTTCTGTAGCAGGACTGCACCTGCACCAATAGAAGAAGCATCCACTTCTAGGAAGAACTGTTTGGAAGTGTCTGGATGATGGAGGACAGGAGAAGCAGCAAAGCAATCTTTGAGGTGTCGGAATGCAGACTCTGCTTCAGGGGTCCATTTCTTTGCATCCGCCCCTTTCTTAGTCAGCGCAGAAATAGGGGCTGTGAGAGAAGAGAAGTTTGGATGAACTGCCTATAGAAGTTGGCAAATCCCAGAAATCTTTGAATGGCACGGAGACCTTGAGGATGGGGCCAATTCTGGATGGCAGAGATCTTGTCGGGGTCCATTTGCAGACCAGTGCAGGAAACAATGTACCCCAGAAAGGGTAAGGAAGACTTCTCAAAGACACACTTTTCGAGCTTGGCAAACAGACCATTCTCCCTTAGGCGCTGCAGAACCAGGCGCACTTGTCTCCGGTGAGTGGACAAGTCGGTTGAATAAATGAGAATATCGTCGAGATACACTACTACACACTTGTATAACAGGTCCCGGAAGATGTCATTTACAAATTCTTGGAAGACTGCAGGAGCATTGCAAAGGCCGAACGGCCTAACCAAGTACTCATAGTGGCCATCACGGCCATCGGATACGGTCAAACAATTCAGACATTCGGGGCAGAGGATACTTGTTCTTGACTGTGATCTTGTTAAGTCCACGATAATCTATGCATGAACGGAGTGACCCGTCTTTCTTGGACACGAAGAAGAAACCGGCTCCAGCCGGCGAGGTAGACTTCCGGATAAACCCCCTCTCCAGGTTCTCCATAATATACTCGGCCATAGCCTGTGTCTCAGGCAGGGATAAAGGATAAACCCTTCCACGAGGAGGAGAAGTCCCAGGTAGAAGATCGATCGGGCAGTCATAAGTCCGATGAGGTGGTAAAGTCTCTGCCTTCTTCTTACAGAAAACATCTCCAAAGGATGCAAATTGCGGAGGCAGACCAGGCAGGTTCACAGGAACCGGACGAGGAGACAATGGGTGGACCATCGACAGGCAGAAGGTTTGACACTGAGAACCCCAGCAGAGAATATCCCCCTTTCGCCAGTCTAAGACAGGAGAATGTTGCTGTAGCCAGGGCAATCCCAGAATTACTGGGTCCGTGGAATCTGGCAGGACATAGAAGGATATTTCTTCAGAATGTAGCACCCCGACTTGGAGTTTCACAGGAGCAGTGATGAACTGAATAGGTTTGGGTAAAGTTTGTCCATTAACAATCCTTTCCACCAGAGGCTTCGCCAGACGGGTAGTGGAAAGCTGGCACTGGGTCACCAGGGCTTGATTGACAAAATTCCCGGCAATGCCAGAATCCAGGAAATCAGGTACCAATATACTGGTTTTCCCAGCAGACACCATTACAGGGATAAGAAGTTTGGGAGAATTGTCTTTTTCATCTAGGGTCACTTCTCCCAATGAGCCTAGGCGCTGAAGTTTTCCTCCTTCTGGGGGCAGGTACGAACAACATGTTCCTTTCCACCGCAATAGAGGCACAAGTTCTCTGCTCGCCGTCGCTGGCGCTCCTGATCAGAGAGCTTCAGGCGATCCACCTGCATAGGCTCTTCAGACGGAATCGCAGCAGGAGTCTGAACAGTCCTCTGGAAGACAGGTGCGAATTTAGACGTCTGCTTCATCCTTGCGGCTTGAGAAAAACGTTCACAAAACTGCACGTCTATGCGTATTGGCCAACTTGATCAAATCGTCCAGAGAGCCAGGGAGATCCCTTCCCGCTAGTTCGTCTTTAATGCGGTCACACAGACCCTCCCAGAATACGGCTCATTGAGCTTCATCATTCCAGGACAGTTCTGCGGCCAGTGTACGGAACTGGATTGCGTATTGGCCCACTGTCCTAGTGCCTTGACGCAGACGAAGAAGAGCAGAGGCTGCAGACGAGGCACGGCCAGGTTCCTCAAATACTGTACAGAAAACAGTTAAGAAGGTCTGTAGGCTTGCAGTCTCGGGTTCGCTTCGCTCCCATATAGGATTAGCCCAAGCAAGAGCTTCTCCAGAGAGCAGAGATACAATGAAAGCTACTTTTGCTCGGTCAGAGTGGAACTTGTCTCCATGTAGCTCAAAGTGGATCAAGCATTGATTCAGGAACCCTCTGCAGGCCTTTGACTCACCGCTGAAACGTGGAGGCAAGGGAAGTTGGACAGCAGACGTGCCTTGGTATGCAGACGATGCAACGGAATTAGTAGGAGTTGCTGGAACCTGTAGTGCCGCAGGATCAGTAGTGGGTAGAGCGTCCAGACGTGCAGAAATTGTGTTCAGACACTGCAGCAGGACATCTTGGCGTTCACTCTGGTGTTGCAGCTCTCGGTATAAATCTTGTACCACAGGCTTGGGCTTGCCAGCGGGATCCATGGCCTGAGCAAACTGTAACGGATCAACGGGTGTGGACCCGCTGTGCCACTTACTGGTTTGACTTTGGGCCAAACTTGGGAGCGGAGTCTAAGTGTCCCCCTGGTTTTCACCCTTTATCCCGCTCCAGGATGCGGAAGCTGGACTCAGCTGCAGGGGAGACACCAGGTCGCTACCGCAAGAGTGGTCCCGGTTAAGTGGCAACTGGCCGGGCAGGCCAGAAAGCCCAGATGCTAGCACGGGGAAACAGGCAATATAGCAGACAGCCGCAGGATAATGCTGAGCTGAGCAAGCGGTATAGCAGAGCTAGTGCTGTGAGAACAGCAGAGCTGAGTTAGTCCAGGTGGAGCTGGTGTAATGATCTGCACAGCAGACAGAGGCGTGGTCGACAGTCCGGGTCTTTAACTTAAGAGCAGCGAGGTACAAGAGGATCAAGCAGAGACGAGGTCAGGATACAGGCAGAGGTCATAAGCAGGATATCGAATGCAGGAACAACAGGAGCCTTAGCTGTAGGAAGTACAATATTGCTCAGGCATTGCAGGAAGGGGGAAGCACCCTTATAAAGGTGGTGCCTGGCCAGGATTGGAGAGAGGGCGGAATCAAGGGCGTGCATTAACCCTTAAGGTACCAGGACACCTGCGGCTCCTACAAGATACAACAGAAGCTGTCGTAGCCTGCGACAGCGCAGGAAAGCGGGTCCAGAGCCTGCAGCGAAGAGGAGGAGCCCCGCGTGCAGCTCGACTGAGGTACGTAGTCGGACGCACTGCACGCTGGAATGAGGGGGGAGTTGCAGAGAGCGACGAGGAGAAAGCAAAGCTGTAAAATATTTTTTTCTCCAATGTATTCACTAAGGAAAATAAACTGTCAGATGAAATGCTGAATGTAAAAATAAATCCCCCATTAAAAGTGTCCTGTCTGACCCAGGAAGAAGTACAACAGCGACTTAAAAAGATTAAAATAGACAAATCGCCAGGACCAGATGG
The DNA here is from genome assembly GCA_033119425.1 of Bufotes viridis. NCBI lineage: Eukaryota > Metazoa > Chordata > Amphibia > Anura > Bufonidae > Bufotes > Bufotes viridis. The sequence continues at coordinate 332,292,583 of CM065591.1, read as the reverse complement.
CATACACCACCGTATCCTACAGGAATAAAGTAATGTCATAGCCAGACCCTTATTTCTGATATTTGTGGACTCTATATTGACAAGGAATGTTCCCAGGATTGGCGCATAGGAAATGTGGCGCCTATATTCAAAAAGGGTCCAAACATCTGTTGTGAGGAAACTGTTTGAAGGTTTTATGAGAGATGCTATCTTAGAGGATCTCAACAGAAATAAGCAAATAACGCCATATCAGCATGGCTTCATGAGGGATCGGTCATGCCAAACAAATTTAATCAGTTTCTATGAGGAGGTAAGTTCTAGACTTGACAGTGGCTACTCAATCGATGTCATATATCTGGACTTCTCCAAAGCATTTGACATTGTACCACATAAAAAGGTTAGTATATAAAATGAGGATGCTCGGACTGGGAGAAAATGTCTGTAAGTGGGTAAGTAACTGGCTGAGTGACTAAAAACAGAGGGTGGTTATTAACGGTAAACACTCAACTTGGGTCACTGTCACTAGTGGGATACCTCAGGGGTCAGTACTGGGCCCTAATATTTTCACATGACACTAAACTGTGTAAAGTAATTAACACTGAAGAGGACAATATACTTCTGCAGAGGGATATGGAGGCTTGGGTAGATAAGTGGCAGATGAGGTTTAACACTGACAAATGTAAAGGTATGCACATGGGAAGGAATAATGCAAGTAACCCGTACATACTAAATGGTAAAACACTCTGTAACACTGACATGGAAAAGAATCTAGGAATTTTAATAAACAGCAAACTAAGCTGCAAAAACCCGTGTCAGGCAACTACCTCCAAGGCCAATAAGATAATGGGTTGCATCAAATGTGGCATAGACGTCCGTGATGAGAACATAGCCCTACCACTTTTCAAATCGCTAGTCAGACCACACATGGAGTACTGTGTACATTTCTGGGTTCCTGTGAACAAGGCAGACATAGCAGAGCTGGAGAGGGTTTAGAGGAGGCAACTAAAGTAATAACTGGAATGGGGCAACTACTGTACCCTGAAAGATTATCAAAATTAGGGTCACGTGTACATCACATAGATCACGTGACATACATACAGGTGTACAGTATGACATTTATCAGTTCCTGACCTGTGACAACTCCTTTGTTATTTACCTATTACAATGCCCATAATTTTTCGATACGGCAAAAAAGAAAGGATCTTCCTGTGCCCAAACACTTTGTGGAAAAGGGGCATACAGAAAAAGATCTTAAATTCATGATTTTGGATCAGATTACCATTCTGAAACGAGGAGGAGATCGGACACGGGCCCTTAAACAAAGGAAACTGCGGTGGATGCATTGCCTCCGGACTAGAGTTGAAAACCTGGATGTTCGGGTTCGAGAAGTTCAGCCGAACTTCCCGAAAATGTTCGGGTTCGGGATGCGAACTCAACCCGAACTTCACTCCGAACCGCATTGAAGTCAATGGGGACCCGAACTTTTGGGCACTAAAAAGGCTGTAAAATAGCCCAGGAAAGGGCTAGAGTGCTGCAAAATGTAGGTAAATCCCCTGCAAACAAATGTGGATAGGGAAATGACTTAAAATAAAATAAATAAAATTCTACCAATATCAATTGGCAACTTTGAGGAGGAGAAGGGTTGAATAGGAGGTTGGGGTGGCATCAGGTGGGAATACTATGGGAGTTGAAGTTCTCATCACAGCCAAAAAGGATTCATGCCTGCCTCCAGTGCCACAGGCCTCATTCACAGACTCAGGGCCAAGAGGAGAGCGGTCCCATAACAGCAACACAGGCCTCAGGTCAACCTGCAATGGAACAGGCCATTATTATTTATGTAGGCCCCTGACACCCAGACAGAGGAGAGGTCATTTGACAGTAAACAGAGTATAATGTCTCTCACCCAGACAGCAAGCAATTAAACAAAATATAGGCCACTGACACCCAGACAATGGGTCGGTCATTAGACAGTAAAAAGTGTTAAATGTCTGCCACCAAGACAGCAAGCAAGTACGTGAAATTTAGGCCCCTGACACCCAGACAATGGGGCGGTCATGACAGCAAAAAGAGTTCAATATCTCCCACCAAGACAACAAATGATTAAACGACATATAGGCCCCTGACACCCAGACAATGGGGCGGTCATTAGACAGTAAAAAGTGTTAAATGTCTTCCACCAAGACAGGAAGCAAGTACGTGAAAGTTAGGCCGCTGACACCCAGACAGATGAGAGAGGTTCTTATAGCAGCAAAAGAGGCATCATGTCACCCACCAAAGGAGAAGGCCACTTTTAGTTATTTAGGCCCCAGCACCCAGACAGAGGAGAGAGGTCCCAAAGCAGTGAATCAGGCTTCATGTCACCCACCAATGGAGAAGGCCACTTTCAGATATTTAGGCCTCTGGCACCCAGACGGAGGAGAGGTTCATTCAACTTTGGGTTGCTCCGCAAAATAATGGTAAAATTAAAAAAAGAGGATTCAAAAAAAGAAGTTCCCTGGAGTACAAGAATATATGGTTAAGGGGAGGTAGTTATAAATGTCTATTCGGCACAAGGGATGGACAGGTCCTGTGGGATCCATGCCTGGTTCATTTTTATGAACGTCAGCTTGTCCACGTTGGCTGTGGACAGGCGGCTGCGTTTGTCAGTAATGACGCCACCTGCCGTTCTGAATACACGTTCAGACAAAACGCTGGCCGCCGGGCAGGCCAGCAACTCCAAGGCATAAAAGGCTAGCTCTGGCCACATGGACAATTTGGAGACCCAGAAGTTGAATGGGGCTGAACCATCAGTCAGTACGTGGAGGGGTGTGCAGACATACTGTTCAACCATGTTAGTGAAATGCTGCCTCCTGCTAACACTTTCCGTATCAGGAGGTGGTGCAGTTAGCTATGGCGTGGTGACAAAACTTTTCCACATCTCTGCCATGCAAACCCTGCCCTCAGAGGAGCTGGCCGTAACACAGCTGTGTTGGCGACCTCTCGCTCCTCCTCTGCCTTCGCCTTGGGCTTTCACTTGTTCCCCTGTGACATTTGTTAATGCTCTCAGTAGCGCGTCTACCAATGTGCACTTGTAGTCGCGCATCTTCCTATCACGCACTTGTGCAGGAAGTAAGGTGGACACATTGTCTTTGTACTGGGGATCCAACAGGGTGGCAACCCAGTAGTCAGCACACGTTAAAATGTGGGCAACTCTGCTGTCATTGCGCAGGCACTGCAGCATGTAGTCGCTCATGTGTGCCAGAGGTAAGGGCAAGCTGTCCTCTGTGGGAGGCGTATCGTCATCGTCCTCCGTTTCCCCCAGCCACGCACCAGTGATGGGCCCGAGTTGCATTGGGTGCCACCTCGCTGTGAACATGCCTCATCCTCCTCCTCCTCATCCTCGTCCTCCTCGTCCTCCAGTAGTGGGCCCTGGCTGGCCACATTTGTACCTGGCCTCTGCTTTTGCAAAAAACCTCCCTCTGAGCCACTTCTAAGAGACTGGCCTGAAAATGCTAAAAATGACCCCTGTTCCTTCTCCTCCTCCTCTTTGGCCACCTCCTCTTCCATCATCAAGGAGACATAGAAGTGGTATTGTAACGCTGATAACGGCGTCATCACCACTGGCCATGTTGGTGGGGTACTCGAAACAGGGCACACAGGTTTCGCATGGAGGCCCAGTCATTGGTGGTATAGTGGTGCTGTTCCGCAGTGCGACTGACCCGTGCGTGCTGCAGCTGAAACTCCACTATGTGCAAGGTGGAGTTCCACCTGGTGGGCACATCGCATATGAGGCAGTGAGCGGGAAGGCCGAAGTTACGCTGTAGCGCAGACAGGCGAGCAGCGGAAGGATGTGAACGCCGGAAGCGCGCACAGATGGCCATCACTTTATGCAGCAGCTCTGACATGTCGTGGTAGTTGTGAATGAACTTCTGCACCACCAAATTCAGCACATGCGCCAGGCAATGTATGTGCATCAAACCGGCTAGTCCCAGAGCTGCGACGAGATTTCACCCATTATCGCACACCACCAAGCTGGGCTTGAGGCCCGCCGGCAGCAACCACTCGTCGGTCTGTTGTTCAATACCCCGCCACAACACCTGCGCGGTGTGGGGCCTGTCCCCCAAACATATGAGTTTCAGAACGGCCTGCTGACGTTTACCCCGGGCTGTGCTGAAGTTGGTGGTGAAGGTGTGTGGCTGACTGGATGAGCTGGTGGAAGAAGAGGAGGAGGAAGCCGAGTAGGAGGAGGAGGCAAAGATTGATGCCCTGCAATCCTTGGCGGCGGAAGGACGTGCGCCAAAGAACTCTCCGCCTGGTCCACGTATCTGTGGTTAGGTAGAACTTGCCACAGATGGCGTTGCGCAGTGTCCACTTGATTTTAACGAATACTTGGTTGTGCAGGGAAGACATGGCTCTCTTGGAGAAGTAGTTAGCGGCTGGGAACAACATACTGTAGGACAGCCATGGACATCAGCTGTTTGAAGCTGTCTGTGTCCACCAGCCTGAATGACAGCATTTCAAAGGCCAGTAGTTTAGAAATGCTGGCATTCAGGCCCAGGGCTCGAGGGTGGGTAGCTGTGAATTTACGCTTTCTCTCCAATGTTTGTGAGATGGAGAGCTGAACGCTGCCGTGTGACATGATGGAGATGCTTGGTGACAGAGGTGGTGGTGTTGGTGGCACATCCTCTGTTTGGTGGGCGGCCGAGGCAGCAGCAGAAGAGGGAGCAGGGGGAGCCTGAGTACGTTCCTTGTTTTTAAGGTGTTTATTCCACTGCAGTTCATGCTTTGCATATAGATGCCTGGTCATGAAGGTTGTGCTAAGGTTCAGGACGTTAATGCCTCGCTTCAGGCTCTGATGGCACAGCGTGCAAACCACTCGAGTCTTGTCGTCAGCACATTGTTTAAAGAAGTGCCATGCCAGGGAACTCCTTGAAGCTGCCTTTGAGGTGCTCGGTCCCTGGTGGTGGTGGCCAGTAGAAGGCGAATTCTCTTGGCGGCGGCTGTTCTGCTTTTGCCCCCTGCTGCCTCTTTTGCTACGCTGTTGGCTCGGTCTCACCACTGCCCCTTCCTCTGAACTATGAAAGTCAGTGGCACGACCCTCATTCCATGTTAGGGTCTAGAACCTTATCGTCCCCTGCATTGTTTTCCACACAGTTTTCCTCCCTGACCTCCTGTTCGGTCTGCACACTGCAAAAAGATGCAGCAGTTGGCACCTGTGTTTCGTCATCATCAGAGACGTGCAGACTTTGAGGTAGTATTCCCATGTCCTCATCATCAGGAAACATAAGTGGTTGTGCGTCAGTGCATTCTATGTCTTCCACTACTGGGGAAGGGCTAGGTGGATTCCCTTGGGAAACCCTGCCAGCAGAGTCTTCAAACAGCATAAGGGACAACTGCATAACTTGAGGCTCAGACAGTTTCCCTGATATGCATTGGGGGGATGTGACAGACTGATGGGCTTGGTTTTCAGGCGCCACCTGTGCGCTTTCTGCAGAAGACTGGGTGGGAGATAATGTTGTGAACGTGCTGGATCCAATGTCGGCCACCCAATTGACTAGCGCCTGTACTTGCTCAGGCCTTACCATCCTTAGAACGGTATTGGGCCCCACCAAATATCGCTGTAAATTCTGGCAGGTACTGGAACCTGAGGTAGTTGGTTCACTAGAACGTGGCTGTGGCAGAACGGCCACGTCCTTTCCGAACACCAGAGGGTCCACTAACAACACCACGACCATGTCCGCGTCCCTTACTCGATGTTTTCCTCATTGTTTCCGTTCACCACAATAATAAAAAAACTTATTTGGCCCAATTTATTGAATTGAAATTCAGGCCTTTTTTTACAGGCACCTAACACCATCTGGCTATCTATTTATGTACCATATTACACTTATCCAGGCACAGCAGTAACCACAGATGTAAAGGAATATCAATTGTAGGACTAGTATTTAGGCCCTGGATGAAAGGTATCCTTTTAGGGAAAGATTTACACTTTGACATGCACAGTAGCGTGAAAAAAAGAGATGCAAAACAGTGTGTGCAAATGTAGAGGATTACGCTGTATTTTGACACTTAGGCCTCTTTCACACGAGCGTGTCCAGATTAGGTCCGGATGCGTTGCGGATGCGTTCAGGGAAAACTGTGCGATTTCACAGGCAAAGCCATTCAGTTTTGCCTGCGATTGCGTTCAGTTGTTCAGTTTTTCCCGCGCGGGTGCAATGCGTTTTGTTGCGTTTTTCACGCGCGTAATAAAAAACTGAAGGTTTACAAACAACATCTCCTAGCAACCATCAGTGAAAAACGCATCGCACCCGCACTTGCTTGCGGATGCAATGCGATTTTCACGCAGAATATAGAACATGCTGCGATTTTCACGCAACGCACAAGTGATGCGTGAAAAAAAACGCTCATGTACACAGACCCATTGAAATGAATGAGTCAGGATTCAGTGCGGGTGCTATGCGTTCACGTCACGCATTGCACCCGCGCGGAAAACTCGCTCGTGTGAAAGGGGCCTTACTGTAATATACCCTTTAACGGAAAGAAATACACTTTGAGATGCACGCTGAGTGAAATATATTCTTTTACGGACAGATTTACACTTGGCCTGCAACAGCTGGAACACCAGATTTTGGGTATTGCTATTTTGGTAATTGAATTTCACCCCAGAAAATAATATATCCTTTGACAGACACTATGAAACTTGTCCAGTCATAGCTGGAACACCAGATTTACGGTATTTCTATTTTTGCAACTGAATTTCACCCCAGAAAATAATATATCCTTTGACAGACACTATGAAACTTGTCCAGTCACAGCTGGAACAACAGATTTACGGTATTTCTATTTTTGCAATTGAATTTCACCCCAAAACAAAATATTTCCTTTGCCGGACACTATTTAACTTGGCCAGCCACTGCTGGGACACCAGATTTAGGAGATTGCTATTTTTGCAATGTAATTTCACCCCAGAAAATTATCTATCCTTTGCAGAACACTATTAAACTTGGCCAGCCACTGCTGGGACACCAGATTTAGGGAATTGCTATTTTGGTTATTGAATTTCACCCCAGAACAAAATATATCCTTTGCCGGACACTATTAAACTTGGTCAGCCACTGCTGGGACACCAGACTTAGGGGATTGCTATTTTGGCAATGGAATTTCACCCCAGAAAATTATCTATCCTTTGCCGGACACTAATAAACTTGGCCAGCCACTGCTGGGACACCAGATTTAGGGGTTTGCTATTTTGGCTATTCAATTTCACCCCCGAACAAAATAGATCTTTTGCCGGACACTATGAAACTTTTCCAGTCACAGCTGGAACACCAGATTTACTGTATTTCTATTTTGGTAACTGAATTTCACCCCAGAAAATAATAAATCCTTGAACGTACACTATTAAAGTTGGTCAGCCACTGCTGGGACAACTGATTTATGGTATTGCTATTTTGGCATTTGAATTTCACCCAAGAAAAAAAGTATATCCTTTGCCGGACACTATTAAACTTGGCCAGCCACTCCTGGGACACCAGATTTAGGGGATTGCTGATTTGGCAATTGAATTTCACCCCAGAACAAAATATATCCTCTGCCAGATACTATTAAACTTGGCCATCCACAGCTGAAACCACTGATTTACGGTATTGCTATTTTGGCAATTGAATTTCACCCCAGAAAATTATCTATCCCTTGCTGGACATTATTAAACTTTGCCCGCCACTGCTGGCACACCAGATTACGGTATTTCTATTTTGGCAATTGAATTTCACCCCAAAACAAAATATATCCTTTGCCGGACACTATTGAACTTGGCCACCCACTCCTGGGACACCAGATTTAGGGGTTTGCTATTTTGGCTATTGAATTTCACCCCAGAACAAAACATATCCTTTGCTGGACACTATTCAACTTTTCCAACCACAGCTGAAACCACTGATTTATAGTATTGCTATTTGGCAATTGAATTTCACCCCAGAAAATATTATATCCTTTGCCGGACACTATTAAACTTGGCCAGCCACAGCTTAAACCACTGATTTACGGTATTGCTATTTGGGCAATTGAATTTCACCTCAGAACAAAATATATCCTTTGCCAGACATTATTCAACTTGACCAGCCACAGCTGAAACCACTGATTTACGGTATTGCTGTTTTGGCAATTGAATTTAACCCCAGAAAATTATCTATCCTTTGCTGGACACTATTAAACTTGGCCTGCCACTGCTGGGACACCAGATTTAAGGTATTTCTATTTTGGCAATTGAATTTCACACCAAAACAAAATATATCCTTTGCCGGACACTAATAAACTTGGCCAGCCACAGCTGAAACCACTGATTTATGGTATTGCTATTTTGGCAATTGAATTTCACCCCAGAAAAAAATATATCCTTTGCCGGACACTATTAAACTTGGCCAGCCACTGCTGGGACACCAGATTTAGGGGATTGCTATTTTGGCAATTTAATTTCACCACAGAAAAAAATCTATCTTTTGCCAGATAGCAGACAGTATTACACTTGGCTAGCCACAGCTGGAACAGATTTAGGGCATTGCTATTTTGGCAATTGAATTTATCCCCTCAATAAAATATAGAAATTTCTATCCTGAGTTTCTAGGGGTGGCAATAAGCACAGCCAAGCCCCTGATGTAGAATATAGCAAAAATAAAAAAAGTAGTATTGATGGATTGATGGACTTGGTGGCAGCTTGTGCTGGTGCACCAAAAGACACAAAATTGCTGCCGATCACCCCAGAAAAAAGAGACAGAAAATGCTCTGTGCAGCCTAAAAATCAGTGAGCAATTAACTAGCAGAAGTTGAATTATTCACAGCTGTAGATTGATCAATTCATTAGGTGTATTTGCTGAGTTTTCCCTGCCTAATCTCGCCCTCACAGCTGCTGCATCCTATCTCTACACTAATCAGAGCAGAGTGATGTGCGCTCTACGTGACTCCAGCTTAAATAGAGGCTGGGTCACATGCTGCACTTGGCATGTAGGCATGGCTGTGATGGCTTATTAGGGCAAGAAGTAAAACGCTATCTGATTGGCTACTGTGCAGCCCTTCAGAAAGCGTGAAGAAATCACTGAACAACAGACCCGAACCCGAACTTTTTTGAAAATGTTCGGGTCCGGGTCCGTTTCCCGAACTCCCCAAAATTCGGTACGAACCTGAACTATACAGTTCGGGTTCGCTCATCCCTAACCACCGCAGCACGTCTCTGAGGATGACGAAACACAGGTGCAAACTGCTGGGGCTTTCTGTTGTGTGTAGACCGAGGGCAGTGGTGAAGACTGGGTGGAAGATGATGTTGAGAACAATGAGGTCCTACACCCGAAAATATACCACTTAAATCCATGTTTTTCATGGGTGGTGAAAAAATCATATTTTTTAAAGCCAGGAATTACCTTTGCGGCCTGTGCTGCATATGTGACGGAGACAATAATATACCGTATTTTTCGCTTTATAAGATGCACTTTTTTCCCCCTAGAAGTGGGGGGGAAATGGCAGTGCGTCTTATAAACGAATACTGATACTTCGCCGGCCTGCGAAGTATCAGTGTGGAGGGAGGAGGCGGGGACACTTGTGTCGGGGCCCAGTGCAGTGACTCTCCACTAATACAACGAGCCCCGCAGCTGTGTAGTGAATTAATGTAGACTTATTGTATGTTATACTTTTGTAGCCCAAAGCCCTGCTGTACTTACTATCTATCCCAGCACGGCGGCATGCAGACTCGTGGGCAGGCGGCAGCTTAACATCACTCCCTCTGTCATTTACCTCCTGCCCCGCCTCTCTGCTTCATTTATAAATAATGTGAATAATCCTCTTTTAAATTGTTGGGTGAAATATTACCATTTTTGCCGGGGACAAACCCCTGCACTGGATAACTGACAGAGAACTTACAATTGGCGGTTACATTGATGCATGACATATAAGGCTTTTTTTGGCTGTGAAGTCAAAGGTAGTCACCAACAACAGGTTTTTTTATTTTTCATTTTTTTTAAATAAATTGGGGCCAAAACATTGGGAAATATAAGAAATAAAACAAAGTGTAAGTGCAGTGTAGAATAACAATGGTTGGGTGAGGCCGGTATACATGTCTATTCTGCAAAAAGTACAAACAAGTACTGTGGGATCCATGCCTGGTTCTTTTTAATAAACAAAAGATTGCCCACATTGGCTGCACTTTTCTGTGATAATGCCCCCAGCCATGTGAAACACGTTCAAACAATACAGTGGCTGCAGGGTAGGCCAGCACCTCAAAGGCGTAAAGGGCAACCTCAGGCCATGTGCCCAATTTGAAGACCCAGAAGTTGTATGGGGCAGACCCAGGGGCGTATCTAGAAATGATTGGGCACCACATCAAATTTCTTTTAGTCCTTCTCCTCCTCCTGGATGGGCCTCTTCTAGGTCAGGGGCCCAAAGCAGTAGCTTCCCCTGCTGCTACGCCCCTGGGCACACCCATCAGTCAGTACGTGTACTGTTCCACCATGTTGCTGAAATGCTGCTTCCTGCTCAGACGTTCCATATCTGCTGGTGGTGCTGGTTGTTGTGGCGTGATGACAAAGCTTTTCCACATTTCACCCATGCTAACCCTGCCTTCTGAGGCACTGGTGGTGACCCAGATGCGTTGGCGACTTCTTCCTCCTCCTTTCCCTTCACCTTGTGCTTCCAGTCCCCAGTGTCAGGTGTGAATGTTATCAACAGCGTGTCTACTAGCGGGCGCATCTTCCTATCACGCTCCAGTGAGGGAATTAAGGACAGCACGTTGTCCTTGTAATGGGGATCCAGCAGGGTGGCCACCCAGTAGTCAGAACAGCGCAGTCGCTCATGTGTGCCAGGCTACCCAGAGGCAAGGACAAGCTGTCCTCTTTGAGGGAGGTGTATCGTCTGTGTCCTCTGTATCCCCCAGCCACGCTCCAGTGATGCCCGTAAGCTGGCTTGGGTGCCACCCTGCTGAGAACACGGTTCCTCCTACTCCTCCTCCTCCTCCTCCTCATGCTGCAGAACTGTGCCCTGGCTGGACAATTGTGTTCCAGGCCAGGGCTTATGTTGGTGCAGGAACCCACCCTCCCAACCACTTGTTTTTGGCTGGCCTTACGTTAATGATAAGGCGTGTATATAATTTTGTTTGTTTATATAGTTAGTTTAGCTGCATTATAGTTATTTTAACATGTTTTTAAGTAAATTTGTAAATAGTGTGTTAATGGTTTGAGTGACAGGGGGTGGGGGTGTTGTGTGTGTAGGGTGTGAGGCTGTTCAGGTTAATTTTCTCTTGTTGAAATGTTTCTTGTATAGTTTTTGTTCCATTATATAATAAAAAGTCCTGATAGCCGTGGAAATGTTAACGGACAATCTAGCCAACAAATTTAATAAAATTATTTGTCACATCTGCATCTCAGGCCGCAGGTGTCCTTGAGCAACAGTAAAAGTAAATTTGCGCCACCAGAATATAAGTGTTGGATTAACTGAATTGATTTTTACTGTCTGGTGTTCAGGAATTTCTGCACCATTAAATTCAGCACATGTGGCAGGCAGTGAATGTACATCAAACTGGCTAGGCCCAGAGCTTCTATGATATTTTGCCCATTCTCGCACAAAACGAGGCCGGGCTGGAAGCTTAGTGGCACCAACCAATCATCGGTCTGTTGTTCCATGCCCATCCACAGCTCCTACGCAGTGTGGGGTTTGTCCCACAAACACACAAGTTTTAAAACAGCCTGCTGTCATTCCTCACTGGCTGTGCTGCTGTTGGTGGTGAAGGTGTTACGCTGAGCGGATGAGGAGGTGGTAGAGGAGGAGGAAGCCGAGTAAGCGGAGGAGGAGGCAACAGGAGGAAAAGAAAAATGCCCTGCAATCCTTGGGGGCGGAAGGACATTCGTAAAAATGCTATCCGCCTCTGGGCCAGCCACCTCTACATTTACCCTGTGTGTTGTTAGGGAGATATTACTTTCCTGCCCATGCTTTCCAGTCCACGTATTGGTGGTTATGTGGACATTGCCACAGATAGAGTTGCGCAGTGTACACCTGATTTTGTCTGCCACGTGGTTGTGCAGGGAAGGGATGGCTCGCCTGCAAAAGTAGTGGCGGCTGGGAACCACGTACTGTGGCACAGTCACTGCCATAAGGTTTTTGAAACTCTCCACCAGACAGAATGATCTGGAATTTTTTAATCTAGGCATTCAGAGCCAGGGATCACTTGTGGGTAGGGGGGTACTTCCTCTTTCTCTCCAGTGTTTAAGAGATGGACAGCTAAACGCTTCCATAGGATTCTGTGGAGATGCTTAGTGACTTTGAAAGATGTGTTCGCGTTGCTGTCACATCCTCTGTTTGCTGGGTGCCACTGTCACTCACTTGGGCTCAGGTTTAGAATGTTTATTTATTATTTTTCTGTATTTTATGTTATTTTAAGTCATTTCCCTATCCACATTTATTTGCAGAGCAGTTGCCATGCTCTTAGGCACATTTTGCTGCCTTTTCCTGCCCTTTAGCCCTTTCCAGGGCTATTTTCCAGCCATTTTAGTGCCCGGAAATTCGGGTCCCCATTGACTTCAATAGGGTTCAGGTTCAGGGTCAAGTTCGGGTCAAGTTTAGATCATGATCATGAACTTGCACTTTTTTGTGAAGTTTGCCCGAACCCGTCTAACCCTAACTTCCAGGTGTTCGATCAACTCTAGTGCGGACCCATTCATTTTCAATGGGGCCACAAAGGATGCAGACAGCATACCATGTGCTGTCCGCATCTGCACTTCTGTTCTGCATCTGCACTTCTGTTCTGCATCTGCACTTCCGTTCCGCATCCGTACCTCCGTTCCGCATCCGCACTTCACACTTCCGTTCCGCAAAAAAATAGAACATGTCCTGTTCTTGTCCGGACACTGACAAGAAAAGGCATTTCTAATAAAGTGCCGGCCATTTGCGGTCCGCAAAATGTGGAATGCACATGGGCTGTATACGTGTTTTGCAGATCTGCAAAACACTTGCGGACGTGTAAATGGACCCTAAGGGTCCAACTCCCAACACCCCCGTGATCAGCTGTTTGAAGAGACTGCCACACTCCAGTTAGCACTATGACCTCTTCCTATGCTAGTGATATCACATTCATTAGTCATATGGACTAGGTAGGGATCAATCCTTTGCAAGTAAATAGGGCTGAGATGCAATACCAAGCACAGCCACTATTCATGGGATGGCACTGTGCATGGTTAGCTGCAAGGAGGCTGCAGGACTTACAGGAGTGCTGCAGCTTTTTCAAACAGCTGATTTACGGGGGTGTCGAATGTTGGACACCCATCAATTACACACCGAAGACCCATCCTGAAGATAGGTCATCAGTATTAAACGACCAGCATGTAAAATGCAAATATTTCCCACTGTAAACTGATTCTGATCAATGACTGGAAAAATTTTCTTGGCATCACTTTAAATTTAAAAATCTAATGCAACATGGTAATAATTCATTTCAAATGAAAACTACTATCATGGCTTTACATCAGAATTATAAGACAACATATGATTCATGAGTTATAATAATGGCTTTGATTAAAAGCTGGAGGATTTGTTTTTGCACTGTTTTGCAAAGACCAAGAGGCTTAAGTATAAAGCTGTTGGCATATCAAATAATCAGTGCAGAGAAGAACTAATACCTTTTAGAGCCAGGTCTTCTTCAAAGGTTGAAATGCTTAACAATCCTTATTTAATATTGCAGGATCAAAACTAAATAAATGACTATTTAAAGGGAATCTGTCACCTCTGGCAAGCCCTAATAGGTACAGTAATCAATTTATAGAACACCTGCTGCTGACTCCAGATCAGTAATTTGTATGTTAATACGCACTCCCATTCACCTGCAAAATATCCATGGAATGCATTGAGAGGACTCCTGTGCATGTGCACATAATTTAGAGGACTCCAGGAAAAGTTATTTCTCTGCTTTCGACAGCCAGTTTGGGGTTTGCTAATCTGGAGTCAGTGGCAGATGTTCCATGCATGTAATATTGTACTTTTTAGGGCTTGTCAGAGGTGGTGAAAAGAAAGAAGGATGAAAAATTTCTTTGTCTAGTAATTTTATATATCATGTCTTCATATTTTATAAAAACCAGTCTGTATAAACTGTAAGCACATGGATCGATGTAGTGCCGAGATATAGAGTGCATACTAAGAAGCTAAAAATAGCACCATCATACAGTACAAACTTTGTACACATATAGCTAACTAAACCCACAGAGTATACATGGTGACATACTGACTAGAAATGTCCCGAACTACTCGCCAGCGAACATCGCATGTTCGCGTACGCCGCGGCAGGCGAACATATGCAATGTTCGATTCGCCCCCTATACTTTATCATTGAGCAAACTTTGACCCTGTACCTCACAGTCAGCAGACACATTCCAGCCAAGCAGCATACCCTCCCTCCCAGACCCTCCCACCTCCTATCAAAAAGCAAGGACAGCATCCATCTTAGATTCATTTTGAAGCTGCAGTGTTAGTTAGAGCAGGGAAAGTGCTGCTGCTGCTGAATTAATAGGGACTGCGTTAGCTAGGCCAGTGTTCTGTGTCCACTCCAGTCCTCAAAGACTCATCGGCCTCTTTTACATGAGCTTCTCCGGATTAGGCCCCATTCACACGTCCGTGGTGAGTTGCAGATCTACAAATTGCGGATCCGCAACACACCATGCTGGCACTCCCCATAGAGATGCCTATGCTTGTCCGCAGGCTGCGGACAAGAATAGGACATGTTCTATCTTTTGAGGAGCCGCAGCCGGATGTTTCGGGGCCGAAAACCGGAAGTTTGGGGGCGCTGCTCCGCAAATGCGGAAGCGGAGAGCACATACCGTAGTGTGCTCTTCGCATCACGTGCGGCCCCATTCGCAATGAATGGGTCCGCATCCATTCCGCAGAATTGCAGAATTGATGCGGACAAAAATTGCGGATGTGTGAATTGGGCCTTAGGTCCGGATGCGTTGTGGATGCGTTCAATGAAAACTATGCGATTTCACAGGCAAAGCCATTCAGTTTTGCCTGCGATTGCGTTCAGTTTTTTCTGCGCGGGTGCAATGCGTTTTAATGCGCTTTTCACGCGCTTGATAAAAAAACTGAAGGTTTACAAACATCTCCTAGCAACCATCAGTGAAAAGCGCAACACACCCGCACTTGCTTGCGGATGCAATGCATTTTTCACGCAGCCCCATTCACTTCTATGAATATAGAACATGCTGCGATTTTAACGCAACGCACAAGTGATGCGTGAAAAAAAACGCTCATGTACACTGACCCAATGAAATTTATGGGTGAGGATTCAGTGCGGATGCTATGCGTTCATGTCACGCATTGCACCCGCACGGAAAGCTTGCTCATGTGAATGGGGCCATCTGCTGTAAGGACAGCGTCCTGACAGCACCCCAAAAAGCCCTTTTTAGGACTGGTACATCAGTCTGCTTTTATGATATATATATATATATATATATATATTGTATTTGCCTGCCCATGTGTGAGAGACCGCAGGCCCACAGACTGTACTGTGTGCACACCACTCATATAGGGTGGCACAGTACCTTGTAGATAAAAAGGTAATTAAATTTTTACCCTTTAATATAATTGCAGTTGCCTGCCAGTGTGTGTCAGGCCTACAGACTGTACTGTGCCCACTGCCCACCACTCATATAGGGTGTCACATTGCAGTACAGTACAGTACATTGCACGGCGCACACGCAGTGACCTAAAATTCAAACGAAGCAGACCCAGCATGGGTCTTTTTCCATCTCCCGGTTCAAAAATCTGTTCACTAAATCAGCCCTGGCCCTGATAAGGGACAAAACAGAGATTAAACTGATAGGAATAGTACTTAGTTAACACTAGTTGCATTGGTGGCAAACTTCATTGCAAGTGCCTAAAATTAGAAGGAAGTGAACAGAGAAAGCTTTTTTCTCTGTCTCCCCATGCAAGGATTCAATTCAATACACGTCCCCTGATAGGGAACTTAACATAGATTAAAATGGTAAGAATAGTAGTTCACACTATTTGTATTGGTGGCACAGTACATTGCGTGGCGCACGCACAGTGCCCCAAATCGGAAGTAAGAGTACCGACCAATCATCTTTTTCCATCTCCCAGTTCCTAAAATCTATTCAATACACGTCCCCTGATAGGAGACATAACCAGGATTAAACTGATAGGAATAGTACTACTTAACACACTACTCATATAGGGTGGCACAGTATATTGCACGGTGCATGGGCAGTGCCCCAAATTGGAAGGAAGAGGACCGACCAACCATCTTTTTCCATCTCCCAGTTCCTAAAATCTATTCCATACACCGGCCCCTGATAGGGGACAAAACAGAGATTAAACTGGTAAGAACAGATTTTTTTTATTTAAAAAAAAATGGACAGCCTCTGCGAAGCTGGGTATTTTTTGGCCGTGTTACTGAACGCTCATGCCCAATGGCTGTAGGCTCATGTGTCCTTTTGCGGAGGTGACAAACCTGGTCAGTCAAACCCAAGGCAACATCATCGACCTCATCCCATATGCTTTTTTTCTGGAGTGTGCCCTGCAAAGAGTGCTGGATCAGGTCGTAGATGGAGAGCAAGAGTTGTGGTCACCATCACCACCAGAAGCAGCCTTGTCATCGTCAATTTCTGGACCTGTGGCAACGCAGAGAGAGGAGTGTGAAGAAGAGGAGTCAGAGGAGGATGGTGGCTTTGAGGAGGTGGAAGACCAATCACAGCAGGCGTCCCAGGGGACCCTTGGTGTTGTACGTGGCTGTATGGAGGAAGAGACCTTCAATGACGTCAGTGAGGACAAGGAACGGGACATGGCTAGCGTGGTATCCAACCTTATGCAAATGGTGAGTTTGAGGTTGTGCAAATGGACTGTTTGCGGTTGTTTACGGTGCGTTAAACAGGGAGTTTGGTCTGTCACTGTGAAGCGGGCGTAACCCTTACACTACCTGATTCATACAACATCATACCTGATTGTATACACACACTGAATCCTTTAAAGCATGTTATTCCAAACAATTTAGGAATGTTAGGTGATTTATGCCCTTTATGGATTAAAACCTGACTCTGCGTCACCTACGTAATTTTCCATGGGAGTTTTGCCATGGACCCTCCTCCGGCATGCCACAGTCCAGGTGTTAGTCCCCTTGAAACAACTTATCCATCACTATTGTGGCCAGAAAAAGTCCCTGTGAGTTTTAAAATTTGCCTGCCAATTGAAGTCTACGGAGGTTCGCCCGGTTTGAATCCACTAGCTGGGAAGTTCCTGCCAGGGTGGATCCTGCAGTCACCAGACTAGCTAAAAAATCCCTGTTTCCTAGTGGTGACTATTCCTTACTCAAGGATCCCATGGAGAAGAAGGCTGACAGTCTCCTAAAAAGATTAAAAGATTACATACATACCTAGCCTCCCTGAACAAGGCTGCAATGGCGACAGTTCCAGTAGCCCGCGCACTAAGGGTTTGGCTGAGTCATTTGAGCAGAGATATAGAGGATGGAGTTTCACAAGAAGAACTACTCCAACAGTTACCAACTCTAAAACTGGAAGCGGAATTCCTTTGCGATTTTCCTGTGGATTCTATAAGTTTAATTGCAAAAAATATGACTCTTACCAATTTCCTCAGAAGATCTATCTGGTTGAAGTTATGGTCTGGAGACCCAGCCTCAAAGAGTAACCTATGCTCACTGCCATTTGAACCCGGAAAATTATTTGGATCTCATCTAGACAAACTGCTTGAATCTATAATGGAAGAAAAAGCATTAAACTTCCCTCAGTTTAAACGCAAAGATAAAACAAGGTTTTTTCATCCCTATAGAGGACAGGATTATAGAAGATCTAGTTTTAGAGGATGCTCCAACAGAGAAAGATCTGACCGTAAATTCAGGGCAGCTTCAGAAAGATCAAGGAAGAAGTCGGAGGATGCCAAGCCACCGAAGATGGAGTTCTGACGCTAGAAGTCAGGAAGTAGGAGGTCGTCTCGCACATTACTACTCAGAATGTTAGTTAATCACTACAGACAGATGGGCTCTAGAAAATCCTAAGAGAAGGGTATACTCTGGAGTTCGACCATTTTCCAAGGGACTGATTTCTTCTAAACAAAAGAAAATATCTACAACTAGTCCAGCTTCTAGAAGAATTCCTAGAAAAAGGGGCTCTAGAGCCAGTGCCAAATCATAAAAAAGTATACTCCAGGATATTCCAGGTTCCCAAAGCAGATGGAAGAAATCGACTCATTGTAGATCTACGATACCTCAACCAATATATAAAGAAAACCCACTTCAGGATGGAGACAATAAGATCCATCACAGCGGTACTCAGGGAAAAACAGTTCATGGTATCCCTGGATCTAAGGGATTCATACCTTCACATCCCAATAAAAGAAGCATCGAGAAGATTTCTAAGAGTGGCCATTATCAGAGATGGGAAGATTTTACACTACCAGTTCAGGGAACTCTCCTTTGGCCTATGCTCGGCTCCGAGAATATTTACAAAAGTCGCAGTCATAGCAGCAGTGAAACTTTGTCTTCAGAATTTCCAAGTTTTCCTTACCTGGACGACTGGCTGTTAGTAGCCCAATCCAAAGACCTATTGCAATTACACATCAAAGCGACTGTGGAACTTCTTCAGTCATTAGGCTTACTGAAAAATTTGAAAAAATCGGACACTATCCCTACCACCTCCAAGCTTTTTCTTCTAATAGACACGTGTTCCATGACACTATATCTACCTGCCCAAAGATCAAAGCATTGAAGAAGTAAATAAGAACTCTAATATCATTACGCCTGCCCACAGTCCGCAGAATAATGAAGACCTGACAGCAATTTTAGATGAAGTTCCATGGGCAATGATTCACACCAGAGACCTACAACAAAATATGCTACAATGTTTTTTACTTGAACAAGCAGGATGAAACAAGGAACAGTTCCCTCCTGAAATTGTGCAAATAAATCTTCACTTGGGCAGAGTTGCATCTCTTAGACTTGAGAGCTATGCATATCAGAGGCTGCTGCAATGCTCTAGCGGATCGGCTGAGTCGGAAGAGGATCAAGCCAGCAGATTGAGAACTGGGAATCCTATCATTTTCCAGTAAATTGTAACCAAATGGGAATGTACAACCTGGGATTTAATGGCATCCAGGAAGAACTAGAAACTAGCTAAATTCTGTTCCCTAAACAGACTTGACAATACAACAATAGTGGATGCTTTTTCTATCAGCTGGAAACACCTGTTTGTGTACATTTTCCCTCCAGTACCCCTCATCTTGAGGGTTCTTAGGAAGATGCTGGCGGAGAAGCCTCAGGCAATAATAATAGCCCCTTTCTGGCTGAGAACTATCCAAGGAGGAGTTTTGGAAACTTCCACTAGTCCCAGATCTATTACTACAGGACGGTTTCTATCACCAGAACCTGAACAGATTGCACCTTACAGCCTGGAGACTGAAAGATCTAGATTAGAGGAAAAAGCTCTCTCTGAGTCAGTCGTCAACTTATTACTCTGTTCCCATAAGGACTCGACTAATAAGAAATATGAAAAAGTCTGGAAAAAATTTGCAGACTGGATGTCTGAAGCAAATTATGTGGACATTGATATTTCTTCTATTCTTCAATTCCTTCAGCAGGGTTTTCAGAAAGAACTTAAACCTAATACCTTAAGGACACATATGACGGCAATGAACATGATGAGCGAAAATACATTTTTACATAATCCGCTTATTTTCTGTTTATTTAAAGCAGTAAAAAAGTTAAAACCAACACTTAGAGATCCTTTGCCTGTCTGCGACCTAGCTTTGATTCTTAGAAGATTGACAGACCCCCCTTTCGAGCCCCTCCAACCGGCGGAGTTGAAATGCCTTTCGTATGAAGTATTATTTCTGGTTGCCATCACTTCTACAAAAAGACTAGGAGAACTAAAAGCCCTATCTTCTAAGCATCCATACCTACATACTTAAGATTTCTTCCAGATGGCGTATTGCTGCGCACCATGCTGTCTTTTCTGCCCAAAGATCCATTCCTGGCCTACAGTCATGTGAAAAAATTAGGACACCCTTTGAAAGCATGTGGTTTTTTGTAACATTTTTAATAAATGGTTATTTCATCTCCGTTTCAACAATACAGAGAGATTAAAGTAATCCGACTAAACAAAGAAAACTGAAGAAAAGTCTTTTCAAGATCTTCTGTAAATGTCATTCTACAAAAATGCCTATTCTAACTGAGGAAAAAGATAGGACACCCTTGCCCCTAATAGCGAGTGTTACCTCCTTTGGCTGAAATAACTGCAGTGAGACGGTTCTTGTAGCCATCTACCAGTCTTCGACATCGGTCTGAGGAAATTTTACCCCACTCCTCAATGCAGAACTTTTTCAGCTGTGAGATGTTTGAGGGGTTTCTTGCACGTACAGCCCTTTTCAAGCCACCCCACAGCATCTCAATGGGATTCAAATCTGGACTTTGACTTGGCCATTCCAGGACTCTCCATTTCTTCTTTTTCAGCCAATCTTTGGAAGATTTACTAGTATGTTTTGGGTCATTGTCATGTTGCATGGTCCAGTTCCGCTTCAGCTTTAATTTTCTAACTGATGGTCTCACATGTTCTTCAAGCACCTTCTGATACACAGTAGAATTCATCGTGGATTCTATGATGGTGAGCTGACCAGGTCCTGCTGCAGCAAAGCAGCCCCAAACCATGACACTTCCACCTCTATGCTTCACAGTTGGTATGAGGTTCTTTTCTTGGAATGCTGTGTTTGGTTTACGCCAAACATGTCCTCTGCTGTTGTGTCCAAATAATTCAATTTTGGACTCATCTGTCCAAAGAACATTATTCCAGAAGTCCTGGTCTTTGTCAACTTTATCTCTGGCAAATGTCAGTCTGGCCTCGATGTTTCTCTTGGAAAGCAAAGGTTTCCTCCTTGCACACCTCCCATGCAAGTTAAACTTGTACAGTCTCTTTCTGATTGTAGAGGCATGTACTTCTACATCAACAGTAGCCAGAGCCTGCTGTAGTTCTCGAGATGACACTTTAGGGTTTTTGGAGACCTCTTTTAGCATCTTGCGGTCTGCTCTTGGGGTGAACTTGCTGGGGCGACCAGTCCTGGGCATGTTGGCAGTTGTTTTGAAAGCCCTCCACTTGTAGACTATCTTCCGGACAGTGGAATGGCTGATTTCAAAATCTTTGGAGATCTTTTAAATCCCTTCCCAGACTCATAGGCTGCTACAATCTTTTTCTGAAGTCCTCTGACAGCTCTTTTGCTCTCACCATGGTGCTCACTCTCACTTCAACAGTCAGGAGCACACCAAACTAAATGTCTGAGGTTTAAATAGGGCAAGCCTCATTCAACATGCAGAGTAACGATCTACTAATTATGTGCACCTGGTGTGATATACCTGTGTGAGATCTGAGCCAATTTAAGAGGGAATACATGTGAGGGTGTCCTATCTTTTTCCTCAGTTAGAATAGGCATTTTTGTAGAATGACATTTACAGAAGATCTTGAAAAGACTTTTCTTCAGTTTTCTTTGTTTAGTTGGATTACTTTAATCTCTCTGTATTGTTGAAACGGAGATGAAATAACCATTTATTAAAAATGTTACAAAAAACCACATGCTTTCAAAGGGTGTCCTAATTTTTTCACATGACTGTACATGAACAGAGAATCTTTTCTTATGGTCTTTTTTCCTGAACCTAGTGACGAACAGCAACATTTTTTACATACACTTGATGTCAAAAGAGCAATTGAAATTTACCTTCAAAGAACCGAAGAGTTCAGAACTGCGGAAAATCTATTTCTATCATTTGCTGGACCAAGGAAAGGACAACAACCATAAAAAAATACTGTTGCGAGATGGATAAAAGCTACAATTATGGAACCCTATTACTTAGAAGGCGTGCCTTCTCCCTTTCCGATCAAAACACATCCTACAAGAGCTACTGCAACCTCCTGGGCGGAGCAAGCGCAAGTATCTATAGAAGACATCTGGAATGCAGCCTCATGGTCCCTATCTCTTACCTTCGTGAAACATTACTGGCTGGACATAAATGCTAAGAGCTCAGCCTTTGGTACCAGGGTATTAAAAGCAGTACTTGATGAACATACCCCCCCCCCCCCTTTGTGATCTATACAAATCCCATGATGTTCTGCCGTAGGACGAAAGGGGAAAGGAAAAATTCGTATCTGGGATTTTACTTTCCTTGAGTTGATCAGGTAGTGTAAGGGTTACGCCCACTTCACAGTGACAGACCAAACTCTGACAGACCAAACTCCCCATTTAACGCACCGCAAACAACTGCAAACAGTCCATTTGCAAAACCGCAAACTCCCCATTTGCACAATGTTGGATACAAAGCTAGCCATGTCCCGTTCCTTGTCCTCACTGACATCATTGAAGGTCTCTTTCTCCACCCAGCCACGTACAACACCAAGGGTACCCGAAAGGTGACAACAAGCCCCCTGGGACGCCTGCTGTGGTTGGTCTTCCACCTCCTCAAAGCCACCTTCCTCCTCTGACTCCTCTTCTTCACACTCCTCTCTCTGCATTGCCACAGGTCCAGCAATCGACGATGACAAGGCTGCTTCTGGTGGTGATGGTGACCACAACTCTTCCTCTCCATCTACGACCTGATCCAGCACTCTTTGCAGGGCACACTCCAGAAAAAAAGCATATGGGATGAGGTCGATGATGTTGCTTTGGGTTTGACTGACCAGGTTTGTCACCTCCGCAAAAGGACGCATGAGCCTACAGCCATTGTGCATGAGCGTTCAGTAACATGGCCAAAAAATACCCAGCTCCGCAGAGGCTGTCCTCTTATTTTTAAATTAAAAAAATCTATTCTTACTAGTTTAATCTCTGTTTTGTCCCCTATCAGGGGCCGGTGTATGGAATAGATTTTAGGAACTGGGAGATGGAAAAAGATGGTTGGTCGGTCCTCTTCCTTCCAATTTGGGGCACTGCGTGTGCGCCGTGCAATGTACTGTGCCACCCTATATGAGTGGTGTGTTAAGTAGTACTATTCCTATCAGTTTAATCCCTGTTACGTCCGATATCAGGGGACGTGTATCGAATAGATTTTAGGAACTGGGAGATGGAAAAAGATGATTGGTCGGTCCTCTTACTTCCAATTTGGGGCACTTTGTGTGCGCCGCGCAATGTACTGTGCCACCAATACAAATAGTGTGAATTACTATTCTTACCATTTTAATCTTTGTTAAGTCTCCTATCAGGGGACGTGTATTGAATTGATTCCTTGCATGGGGAGATAGAGAAAAAAGCTTGCTCTGTTCGCTTCCTTTTAATTTTGGGCACTTGCAATGGAATTTGCCACCAATGCAACTAGTGTTAACTAAGTACTATTCCTATCAGTTTAATCTCTGTTTTGTCCCTTATCAGGGCCAGGGCCGATGTAGTAGACAGATTTTTGGAACCGGGAGATGGAAAAAGTCCCATGCTCAGTTCGCTTTGTTTGTATTGTAGGTCACTGCTCGTGCGCCGTGCAATGTACTGTGACACCCTATATGAGTGGCAGGCAACTGAATTATATTAAAGGGTAAAAATTAAATTACTTTTTTATCTGCAAGGTACTGTGCCAACCGATATCAGTGGTGTGCACATAGTACAGTCTCTGGGCCTGCGGCCTCTCACACACAGACAGGCAACTGCAATATATATATAGAAAAAATAAATAAAAGCAGACCTATGTACCAGCCCTAAAAAGGGCTTTTTGGGGTGCTGTCAGGACGCTGTCCTTACAGCAGATGAATCTTTGAGGACTGGAGTGGACACAGAACACTGGCCTAGCTAACGCTTTCCCTATTAAAGGGGTTCTTCACTTTGTTACAACTGATGATCTATCCTCAGGATAGATCATCAACATCTGATCGGCCGGGGTCCTACACCCGGGACCCCCACCGATCAGCTGTTTGAGAAGGCAGCTAAGCTCTATTCACCCCTTTTTTTTATTCGGTGACTGACATTATTTCACTATGGAAGCAACTTTATATTCCTAGAACATAAGGGTATATAAGTTGGTTGATTGAAGATAAAAGGAGACTCCAACTCAATTGATATGCCTGCAATCTGTGTGCGCTTGTGAGTGTATTAGCGCAAATATAAGCTGCGATATAAACAACAGACAATTTCTGATGTCCCACAAGATGTTTTAAATAGCGGATGTCTGTGAGATCTGACCTCTCTTTGTGGTGGAGGTGTGGTTTCGTCAATCAATTAATACATTCCCCACATGTCTACTTCATGTTTGGATCATTTTGGGAATGCCATTTTTTTGGGGGGGACATTACATGGCATAGAAGTTTAGAAGCAAATATTGAAAACTTTCAGAAATTTTCAAAAACCCACTTTTTTGGGATCAGTTCAGGTCTTAAGTCACTTTGTGAGGCTTACGTAATAGTAACCATCCAAAACTGACCCAATTATAGAAACTACACCCCTCAAGGTATTCAAAACTGATTTTACAAACATTGTTAACCCTTTAGGTGTTTCACAAGAGTTATTGGCAAATGGAGATAAAATTAAATTTTTTTTGGCAAATTTCCATTTTAATCAATTTTTTCCAGTAACTAAGGAAGGGTTAACAGCCAGAAAAACCCCAATATTTATTGTCCTGATTCTGTAGTTTGCAGAAACACCCCATATGTGATCGTAAACTACGGTATGGCCACGCGACAGGGCATAGAGGGAAAGGAGCGACGTGTGGTTTTTGGAAGGCAGATTTTGCTGGACTGATTTAACACCATGTCCCATTTGAAGCCCCCCTGGAGTAGAAATTCCATAAAAGTGACCCCATTTTAGAGACTACGGGATAAGGAGTTAGTTTTGTTGGGACTATTTTTAGGGTACATATGATTTTTAGTCGCTCTATATGACATTTTTGTGACGCAAGGTTACCAAAAATAGAAATTCTGAAATTTCATCCCCATTTGCCATAAACTCTTGAGGAACACCTAAAGGGTTAACAAAGTATGTAAAATAGGTTTTGAATACCTTGAGGGGTGTAGTTTATTAGATGGGGTCATTTGTATGGAGTTTATATTCTAGGGGTACATTAGGGTTTCTTAAAATGGGACATGGTGTAAAAAAAAGGCCATCAAAATTTGCCTTCCAGAAAACATATAGCGTTCCTTTCCTTCTACGTCCTGCCGTGTGCCCGTACAGCAGTTTACCACCACATATGGGGTGTTTCTGTAAACTGCAGAATTAGACCAATAAATTTTAAGTTTTATTTGGCTGTTAACCCTTGCTTTTTTTGACAGCTGTTTTGACACATTAATAATAATCGCAGATTATTGCTGATGTGGCGATACATAATTTGTTTACTTTTTTCATTTATTTAGGTTAAAGACTATATTATACTATTTGAAACAAAATTAAAATTTTTTAGTATCTACACAGTCTGAGTCAGTTTTTTTTTAAGTTTTTAGCCGATTGTCTTAGCTAGGGGCTCATTTTTTGCGGGACGCGATGTCGGTTTTATTGGCACTATTTTGGGGGGCATATGACTGTTTGATCGCTTGCTATTACACTTTTTGTGATCTAAGGCGACAAAAAATTTTTTGCACCGTTTTATATTTTTTACCGAGTTAATCTAAGGGGTTAGATCATGGTGTACTTTTATAAATCAGATGATTACGGACACGGAAATACCTAATTTGACTTCTTTTTAAATTATTTTAGTTTTACAAACTATCATTTTGAGAAAACATTTTTTTGGGGTATCTCAAGTCTTAGAACCATAGTTTTTTTTCGATTGTCAGTGGATAAATGGAATTAAAATTGGGGAAGGGGATTATAAGTTTTGCACTCCATGAAAGTGTGGTACTCCCTGAAGCAACCAATAACGCAGAGGCCTAGATGATCGGGGCACGTGTCACACTGAGTGGTGTTGTCCTTCCATATCCCCTCCTGTGACACACTCTGCATTTTTTTTGGGTCCGTCCCTTCTTTCCAGTATGGGGGACCACACCTGGAAAGTAGTGACAATCCAGGCGCCTCCAGTTCCCGAGGTACTCTGGCCTTCTCTTTCCCGGTTAGAAAAGATCAGGTCCTTGAGGACTGCCTCATAGAACTGAAGGAATTTCCCTGTGTTGCCAGCGCCTTTACCGTGAATTGTGGACAGCATAAGGACATCCCTCTTGTCCTTATACCTGACCAGTAGAGTTGAGCGAGCACCTGGATGTTTGGGTTCGAGAAGTTAGGCCGAACTTCACGAAAATGTTCAGGTTCGGGATCCGAACTCGACCCGAACTTGACCCCGAAACCCGAACCCCATTGAAGTCAATGGGGCCCCGAACTTTTGGGCACTAAAAAGGCTGTAAAATAGCCCTGGAAAGGGCTGGAGGGCCACAAAAGGCACCACAATGGAGGTAAATCCCCTGCAAATAAACGTGGATAGGAAATTGCCTTAAAATAAAATAAATATGAATTAACCAATATCAATTGGCAACTTTGAGAAGGAGGTGGAATAGGAGGTTGGGGTGGCGTCAGGTGGGAATGCTATGGGAGTTGAAGTTCTCATCACAGCCAAAAAGGATTCATGTCTGCCTGCAGTGCCACAGGCCTCATTTACAGACTCAGGGCCATGGCAACCATACATGAGAATTGAAGTTGTCATCACAGCCAAGAAGGAATCATGTCGGCCTGCAGGGCCACAGGCCTCATTCAAACATTCAGGCCATTGGGACCCACAAACAGGAGAGTTCAAATCATGTCAAAACAGTATTGATTTTATCCAGTAGTGTCACAGGCCTCATTCATTAACTCAGGACCATGGCATCCGCAAAGAGGAGAGCGGTCCCGTAACAGCAACACAGGCCTCAGGTCAACCTGCAATGGAACAGGCCATTATCATTTATGTAGGCCCCTGACACCCAGACAGTAAAATTTGACAGTAAAAAGAGGTTAATGTCTCCCATGAATACAGCAGGCAAAGAAACAAAATATAGGCCCCTGACAACCAGACAATGTAGACGTCATTTGACAGCATGAAGAGTTTAATGTCTCCCACCAATGCAGCAAGCGATGAAACAAAATATAGGCCCCTGACAACCAGACAATGGGGCAGTCATTTGACAGTAAAAAGAGTTTAATGTCTTCCACCAATGCAGCTAGCGATGAAACGAAATATAGGCCCCTGACAACCAGACAATGGGGCGGTCATTTGACAGTAAAAAGAGGTTAATGTCTACCACCAATAAAGCAGGCGATGAAACAAAATACAGGCCACTGACAACCAGACAATGTAGAGGTCATTTGACAGTATAAAGAGCATAATGTCACCCACCAAAGCAACAGTTGATTATCTGAAATGTAGGCCCCTGGCACCGAGGTGGAGGAGAGAGGTCCCATAGTAGAATATCAGGCTTCATGTCACCCAGCAATGGAAAAGGACACTTTCAGTTATTTAGGCCCCTGCAGCCAGAGGAGAGAGGTCCTATAGCAGAAAATCAAGATTGATGTCACCCGCCAAAGCAGCAGGCGATTAACAGAATTTTAGGCCCCTGACACCCAGACAGAGGAGAGGTTCATTCAACTTGGGATTGCCCCCAAAATAATGGTACAATTAAAAAAAGAGGATTCAATAAAGAAGTGCCCTGGAGTACAAGAATGGATGGTTGAGGGTGAAGCAGTTATAAATGTCTATTCTGCACAAAGTAGGGACAAGTCCTGTTGGATCCATGCCTGGTTCATTTTAATAAACGTGAGCTTGTCCACGTTGGCTGTGGACAGGCGGCTGCATTTGTCTGTAATGACGCCCCCTGCCGTGCTAAATAAACGTTCAGACAATACACTGGCCGCAGGGCAGGCCAGCACCTCCAAGGCGTAAAGGCAAGCTCTGGCCATGTGGACAATTTGGAGACCCAGAAGTTGAATGGGTCAGAACCATCAATCAGTACGTGGAGGCATGTGCACACGTAATGTTCCACCATGTTGTTGAAATGCTGCCTCCTAACACGTTCCCTATCAGCTGGTGGTGCAGTTTGCTGTGGCGCGGTGACAAAACTTTTTCACAGCTCGGCCATGCTAACCCTGCTGTCTGAGGAGCTGGCCGTGACACTGCTGCGTTGTCGACCTCTTCCTCCTCCTCCGCCTTCGTCTTGTGCTTCCACTTGTCGCCCTGTGTCATTTGGAAATGCCCTCAGGAGCTCGTCTACCAGCGTGCGCTTGTAGTCGCGCATCTTCCTATCACGCTCCAGTGCGCAAATTAAGGTGGCACATTGTTCTTGTACCGGGGATCCAGCAGGGTGGCAACCGAGTAGTCAGCACAAGTTAAAATGTGGGCAACTCTGCTGTCGTTGTGCAGGCACTGCTGCATGCAGTCGCTCATGTGTGCCAGGCTGCCCAGAGGTAATGATAAGCTGTCCTGTGTAGGTGGTGAATCGTCTGTGTCCTCCGTATCCCCCCAGCCACGCTCCAGTGATAGCCCTGAGCTGCGTAGGGTGCCACTCTGCAGTGAAACCGTACCTCCTCCTCTACCTCATCCTCCTCGTCCTCCAGACGCCCTGGCTGTCCACATATGTACCTGGCTTCAGCTGGTGCAGGAACTCACCCTCTGAGCCACTTCTGTATGACCTGCCTGAAATCATGTGAAATGCCCCCTCTTCCTCCTCCTCCTGTGCTACATCCTCTTTCATCATCGCCGTAATATTTTTTTCAAGGAGACATAGAAGGGGTATTGTAATGTTAACAATGGCGTCATCAGCACTGGCCATGTTGGTTAAGTACTCCAAAGACTGCAACAAGGTACACAGGTCTAGCATGCAGACCCAGTCACTGGTGGTGAAGTGGTGCTGATCCGCAGAGCGATTGACCCGTGCATACTGCATCTGAAACTCCACTATCGCACGCTGCTGCTCGCACAGTCTCTCCAGTATATGTAAGGTGGAGTTCCAACTGGTGGGCATGTCTCATATGAGGTGGTGAGCAGGAAGGCCGAAGTTACGCTGCAGCGTAGATAGGCGAGCAGCAGCAGGGTGAGAATGCCAAAAGAGTGCACATACGAACCGCACTTTCAGCAGCAGCTCTGACATGTCTGGGTAGTTTTTAAGAAACTTCTGCAACACCAGATACAGCACATGCGCCAGGCAAGGGATGTGTCAAACCGGCTAGTCCCAGAGCTGCAACGAGATTTCGCCCATTATCGCACACCACCAGGCCGGGCTTGAGGCTCACCGGCAGCAACCACTCATCAGTCTGCTGTTCTATGCCCCTCCAAAGCTCCTGTGCGGTGTGGGGTTTGTCACCCAAACACATAAGTTTTAAAATCGCCTGCTGACGTTTCCCCCGGGCTGTGCTAAAGTTGGGGGTGAGGTTCTTTCGATGACTGGATATGGGTGTGGTAGAAGAGGAGTAGGAGGAGGATGAGGCGGAGTAGGAGGAGGAAGCAACAGGAGGCAACGAATAATGCCCTGTGATCCTCAGTGGTGGAAGGACATGCGCCAATCCGCTATCCGCCTTGGGCCCAGCCGCCGCTACGTTTACCTTGTGTGCAGTTAGGGAGATATAGCGACCCTGGCCGTGCTTACTGGTCCATGTATCTGTGGTTATGTGGAAATTGCCACAGATGGTGTTCCGCAGCGCACACTTGATTTTATCCTTCTCTTGGTTGTGCAGGGAAGGGACGGCTTGCCTGGAAAAGTAGTGGCGGCTGTGAACAACGTACTGGGGGACAGCCACCACCATCAGCTGTTTGAAACAGTCTGTCTCCACCAGACAGAATGACAGCATTTCAAAAGCCAGTAATTTTGAAATGCTGGCATTCAGGGCCAGGGCTCAAGGGTGGGTAGGTGGGAATTTCCTCCTTCTCTCCAATGTTTGGGAGATGGACAGCTGAATGCTGTGACATGGTGGAGATGCTTGGTGATGGTGTTCTATGTGGTGGTGTTGGTGGAACATCCTCTGTTTGCTGGTCGCCAGGTGCCACAGCGACGCCAGAGGCCAGCAGCAGAAGAGGGAGCAGGAGGAGCATGAGAGAGTTCCTTGTTTTTAGGTGTTTACTCCACTGCCTGGTCATGCAGGTTGTGCTCAGGTTAAGAACGTTAATGCCTCGCTTCAGGCTCTGATGGCACAACATGCAAACCACTCGTGTCTTGTCATCAGGACATTGTGTGAAGAACTGCCACGCCAATTAACTCATTGGAGCAGGCCTTGGTGTGCTCGGTGCCAGGCGTACTGTCTCTGGAACGGCCACTGCGCTTTTGCATCCTGCTCCCTCTTTTGCTGTGCTGTTGCCTCTATGCGACCACCGCCTCTTCCTCATAACTGCACGCCTCACTAGCACGACCTTCAATCCAGTCTGGGTCTAGGACTTCATCATCCGCCACATCATCTTCCACCCATTCATGACACCTGCCCTCCTCGTCGGTCTGCACATTGCAGAAAGCCATAGCAGTTGGTACCTGTGTTTCGTCATCATCAGAGACGTTTTGTGGCGGTATTCCCATGTCCTCATCCTGCAACAAAAGTGGTTGAGCATCAGTGCATTCATGGTCTTCCTCTACTGGGGCAGGGCTAGGTGGATGGGCCGGGGAAACCCTGCAAACAGTCATCAAAAAGCATGAGACTTTCCTGCATGATTTGGGGCTCTGACTGCTTGGCTGATTTGCAAGGGGGTGAGGTTGAAGACTGATGGGCATGGGCTGCAGGTGCCAACTCTGAGCTTTTTGCAGAGGACTGGGTGTTAGATACTATGAAGGAACTGGAGGCACTTTCAGCCACCCAATCTACTATCGCCTGTACATGTTCTGTCTTCATCATCCATAGAGCGTCATTTGGGCTAACAAATAACGTTGCAGATTTTATCGCCTACTCGCACCATGTCCTCTCCCAGCAATAGGTTCTCCACCAACACCACCACGACCATGCCCACGTCCCTTATTTGATGTTCTTCTCATTATTTGCGTTCACCCACCAAGCTGAAAGATTGGTCCCCTCTCTCTGGTGTCAATTTACCTGCCACTAGTCGACAATTACCTTCACTAAGGCAGTGCCCGTGTCATAAAAATGCTCTGTGGACCCAGAATAATGTTTTTTGTGCCCAAAATACACTGATTCTCAATTTCTATGCGGAAATGTAAAAAAAATTTTGGTACGCTGTATGCACAAGTGGTTTGTGGAACAAGAACAAGTATTTTTGTAATAAAATACAGAAAATAAGTATTTCACTGCTGTAAATTGAAATTAATTATTTATACGCCGGATGCACAACAGTTTTTTCGGCCTAAAATACGGCTTTTTTCAATAAAACCCCAAAATTCAGTTTTTAACTGCTGGACAATAAAAGTAGATATTTATACTATGTATGCACACCAGATTTGGGGACCCAGAACACGGATTTGGTCACCAAAATTCACAAATGCAGTATTAGACTGTTATAAATTGGAAATAATTATTTAAACGACGGATGCACAACAGTTTTTTCAGGCTAAAACACGTTTTTTTTTTTTTTATAAAAGCCCAAAATGCTGTTTTTAACTGCTGGACATTAAAAGTAGATATGTATACTATGTATGCACACCAGATTTGGGGACCCAGAACACGGATTTGGTCACCAAAATTCAAAAATGCAGTATTAGACTGTTATAAATTGGAAATAATTATTTAAACGACGGATGCACAACTGTTTTTTCGGCCTAAAACACGGCTTTTTTCAATAAAACCCCAAAATGCAGTTTTTAACTGCTGTACATTAATAGTAGATATTTATACCATGTATGGACACCAGATTTGGGGACCCAGAACACGGATTTGGTCACCAAAATTCACAAATGCAGTATTAGACTGTTATAGATTGGAAATAATTATTTAAATGACGGATGTACAACAGTTTTTTCGGCCTAAAACAAAGCTTTTTTCAATAAAACCCCAAAATTAATTTTTTTACTGCTGTGAATTTAAATTAGATATTTATACCGTGTATGTACAACTGCTTTGTGAAGCAAGAATATTGCTTTTTTCACACAAAATAGAATAATGCACTATTTCTCAGCTGTAATGTGAAATCGGTATTTCAAGATGCTCTGTGCATCAGGATTACCACTCTTTTTTAAAACAAATACACTTATGCTGTATGTCGCAGCAGCAATGTAAAATAGGTGGTTGTAATGTGTATTTCAGACTGTTTGGTGGACCTTGAATAATGATTTTTTTTCTATAAAAAACAAAGAAGCACTATTTCCATGCAGAAATATAAAATATGTAGTTGGATGGTCTCTGCAGAACTGTTTTGTGGACAAGGAATACGTTTTTTACCCCAAAAGTACACGGATTATTTCACCGCAGAAATGTCAAATATATATTTTGTCGTTGTAAAATAGGCTTGGTGGATCAGGATGCACTAGCTCAAATGGAATATACGGTTTAGTGCATTGTATGCACAAGTGTTCTGTGGCACCAATAGTTCCCAGGCTAGACAAATGGACTATGTCACCCCTTAAACATACAAAAGGCAATATAGAGGACTTGAGCAGACAGAAAAATAATTTTTTTTCCTTCACTGAGCTACAAAATAGGATTAAGCTGATGTCCCTGGCAGGCTGGCAGACATGTAGTACACTGTACTGCCTAAAATGGCCTCCGACCCCCACCTCAGTAACAGATGGATTACAAAAAAAATCTCCCTCGCAGTTGCTGGGTACAGAAATGTTGGATTGCTGAGGCTCCCTCCCTCTCTATGTGCTGTATCTCGTGGAATAAAGTTGCACAGTTTCTTCAGATTTCTGCCCTATTCTGTCCCTGATTGCACCAGCAGCAACCTTGCTCTAATCTCAATTCAGCAGACTGGCGTGCGGCACTACGTGACTCCAGCTTATAAAGAGGCTGGGTCACATGCTGCACTCAGCCAATCACAGCCATGCCATTAGTAGGCATGGCTGTGATGGCTTCTTAGGGCAAGAAGTAAAACGCTTGCTGATTGGATGCTTTTCAGCCCTTCAGAAAGCGGTAAGAAATCGCCAAACAATGGACCCGAACCCGAACTTTTTTGAAAATGTTCGGGTTCGTGTCCCGAACACCCCAAAATTCTGTACGAACCCGAACTATGCAGTTCGGGTTCGCTCAACTGTACTGACCTGCAACAGGTTTCCACTGGTAAGGGGACGGGTCTTACCCCTGGAGATAGATACCTGGAGGGGTAGGTAGGGAGACCGCATTGATTTTTCCCCACGGTCCCACAAGCGGACGTGGATCTGGCGGCGAGGGACTGGAACAAGGGGATATTAGTAAAAAAGTTATCCACAAACAGCTGGTAACCCTTATCTAGCAGTGGGTGCATAAGGTCCCACACGAGTTTCCTGCTAACACCCAGAGTGGGGGGTTATTCTGGCGGTTCAATACGGGAATCTCGCCCCTCGTACACACGAAACTTGCAAGTGTACCCTGAGGTACTCTCACAAAGTTTGTACAGCTTCACGACATACCTCGCCCGCTTTGAGGGAACATACTGGCGTAAAATGAGTCTCCCCTTAAAATCAATAGGAGACTCCTCAACCGCGACGTCCCTTCCAGGTACATAGGCCTCCAAAAATTTGGCCCCGAAGTGATCAATGACCGGCCTGATTATGTACAGACGGTCATAGGCAGGATCACCTTGGGGGGGGGGGGGCATGCTGCATTATCTGCATAATGCAGGCATTTCCGGATGGCCTCAAACTGGAAGCGTGTCATGGCCATACTGGAATCAGGAATCACGGGCTGAAAATTCTCTAGGGTACACCATCCAAGTTCACCAGTAGTGGGCTCAGTTGAACTTGTCTGGTGGGCTGGAAAACTAGTACGAGCCCCAGAGCTACTTGTACTAGGGTGGACCACAGTGTCCCTAGCATGGCGGTCCCCTTGCTCCGCCTGGTGGCATTTCCGCCGCCTTAGGGGCTCATCATCATCGCTAGATGATGAGGAGGACGCGGATCACAAAAGGAACGTGTGGTTGTCCTCATCCTCACTGGGGCTCTTGGACTCGGAGGCAAGCAGGGCGTATGCCTCCTCAGCCGAGAACGTCCGGCAGGCCATAGGGGAGTGTGTGTGTGTGTGCATGCGTGGAAACGTTTATTCAGTGTGAGTATGTGTGGGTTTCCCAAAAAAATGCGAAAAAAAGAAAACTCTAACTTTCTGATCAGCCGTCCGAAGCTGACGGCTGGCGACGAGGTGGGGTGGGCGATGCGCTAACAGCGGCCAGACACTAAAGAGTGCCGGCCACTGTCAGCGTATGCAAAAAAATATAAAAATACTTGCTCCCCAAAAAATGTGTGTGGGGGGGTTGTGAGTAGGCAAGCTGCAGCACCCTTGGGGGGTCTAGGGTCACGCAGCTATGCTGTGGAACCCAGACACCTGATCAGGGTGAAGCACAGTTAACTTTTTTTTAACGCTAAACTCTCCTTAAGACTCCCTGCCTGACCTAAATCTTTCCCTATCCTGTCCCTAGCCTACCTGCTAGGGTCAAAAGGGAGTGTTGGGGTGCTGGGCTCTGGAGATCTACGACGTGCTGCTCCTCTACTTGCTCCCGGACGATGTATGGAGCAGGAGAGGAGAGCTGGGGGGAGTTAACCCCCGCCTGCCCATGCAGCCAATTGGATTCAATCCTGTGAGGTGATGTCACCATCACCTAACAGAATCTAATGATGATGATTGGTGGTGTATTATCACACCACCGATCATCATCCTATCCCGGTTTATCGGGTTACCAGAGACCCGAATAACCCGGAAACGCAGCAAACCGCAAGTTTGAATTGACCTGCGGTTTGCTGCGATCGCCGATACGAAGGGGGGTTACAGGAACCCCTTGGCCTTGTCACAGAGTGCCTGCCAAATGATTTCCGCAGGCACTCTGTTCTGATCATTACGCACCGCACAGCGGTGATCGGAACTACACAGGACGTACAGGTACGTCCTGTGTCCTTAAGTACCAGGACATCAGGGTGTACGGGTACGTCTTATGTCTGTAACAGATTAAAGAGCACACCAAATGCTTGAAATAACTTCTTTATTAACTTCAACTTTTCTTCATATATAACACTGGCGCCTCCTTACAAAATGGCGGTTCAACTGTTCAATCTTGTCATTCAACATACAATGGTGGATTTATTTCTCTCTTCAGTATCTGTACACTCACTTTAAGTTAGTTAACCACTTTATGATCTCTCTAAGAGGTATATTTGAGGTTTAACCAATAGTTCTACTTGCTCTTCTTGGTTTGCAGTTTGATCTATACAATTGCTTTGAGCAGTTTGGTCGCAATTTTCAAATTGGGGAAACTGTAAGTAAACACATATAACTAATTCAGCATACAGTTCTAATCACTACATTAACAATAGGCACATATCATAACTGTTCGAAATACCTATTTTGGCCTCTTTGCGTCCATAAAACTCAGCTCTGACTGGAGTGAATATCTGTTCTGCTCCTCTCCTCTGGTCTAATGAATTATAGCAGCTCCTGCTAGGGAATTTCCCACACAGGCTCAGTGTAAGGCTGGCTGTGATTGGCCAAGACTCCTGCTCAGTGTGAGATTGGCTATGATTGGCCAAGACTCCTGCTCAATAACAACAGCTTAACGCTATGCTTTCTGTTAATAATTGTGCTGTGTCATTGAGCTTACCTTAAAGTCATATAATGAATCTTAAAGGCATATTATCTTTTCTGCTTCTGTGAACACAATATATAACTGTTACATGAAATCCAAAAACAGTAAATAACTCTGCTTTTGTCTTTAACCTATAAACATATAAAATGTATTAAGGTTATTGGTAGGTCTAGCTGTATACACATATAAGCTGTATTAGCAACCTTGGACAGGTCTTAGCTGGCCAGCTACAATCGGTATTAAAGTCTCAGAAAACCCCTTTAACTGAGCTGCTTTATTGCTAGCATGCTTTTGCTTACTCCTACAATTGATAGACAGTATATTGTTAGCAATTCAGTAAGAATCACTACTATGCCTTATTCACACAGTCAGTGTTTTCCATTGGTGATTTTAAGACAAAACCAAGTGTGGCTCTAAACATAGAAAATACGCAGAACTTTCAATTATACTGTGTGTCTGTGTAACCTCCACTCCTGGCTTTGGCTCACAATCACTGATAGAAATCACTGACCAAAACACTAACGTGTGAATAGGCCATTTAGAGATACATGTAAGTGCATTGAGAGAGAGAGAGATTGAATGCAAGGATAGTTTAGCCAGTTTGGTAATGAGCACAGGGAACAGGCAGGTGGCAGATTTTGCACAACTTTACTAGATAACTCGGTTGTACAGTGACACAAGATAATTTTCTGCATATCTCCACAAACCACTGAAATGTCTTCACTCAGTATCCAACTGTCACATCTCAGCAGTTCTTAGCCACTCTCCTGCATTTATCTTGTCCTCTGGTATCAGTTTTCTTTCGCATTTTCTTTCTAGATGCTTGCTTATCTCACTGACAACTGTCCGCTATCTTTCTACGATCTCTCCAAACTGTCTTCTCTTAACCCCTCCAGAATATGTCCTTACAGACCTACTCCCTGTCAGCAGAGTATTCCACTCTAAAAATTCGATTCAATTTTATTTTCGCTAAAAATTGTCTTCGATCCAAATTATTTTGTCATGAAGTATGTTAAATCATGTGTATCCCGGCCTGCAGTTAAAGTTTAGAGAGGCTGTATCCTGGTTTTAAATCACTGTGCAGTGCAGCAACATGCATAGCTATTCCTTTCAGGTAGCGAAAAAGTTACTGTTCGTCTGAATAACAGGCAGGTCACATATATGGCCGTGCACATTATCATGCAGGAAACCAACATTCCTAGCTAGTGTTGAGAAAGCATGCTCGGCAGAACACCAGCGCTATGCTTGGCACACGGCGGTATTCGGCCGAATACCGCATGTGCTCGAGCGCAATGCTTGAGTCTCCTCCCTGCACATTTCTTGGCTGCTATGCAGCCAATAAACGTGCAGGTGAGTATTGCCCTCACTGTAATGCGGTAGCCATGTTGGTTACAGGCATTGCACTGATTGCCAAGCTGGAACCCGTCATCAGGTGCTATATAGCACCCGATGGTGCGTGTTCGGCTCAGTCTTAGTAGGGGAGAGCTGTGCTTAGAAAGGGACAGACAGTGTAAGGAGTGATATTGGACTATTTTTATTAGAAAAACTTTTCAGAGACCAAAAATTCCTTTTAGGACTATTGTGTGTGACAACAGCAATATATTTGTAGCGCAATCTGCGCTAAATTGCTAAAAC
Source organism: Bufotes viridis (assembly GCA_033119425.1). Taxonomy (NCBI): domain Eukaryota; kingdom Metazoa; phylum Chordata; class Amphibia; order Anura; family Bufonidae; genus Bufotes; species Bufotes viridis. The sequence continues at coordinate 332,255,400 of CM065591.1, read as the reverse complement.
TTTACAGACCCAAAAGTCCTTTTAAGGAGACTATTGTGTATGGCAGTAGCAATATATATTTTTTGCGCAAACTGTGCTAAATTGCTAAAATTTATACAGACCCAAAAGTCCTTTTAAAGACTATTGAGTGTGGCAGCAGCAATATATATTATTTTGCGTATCCTGCGCTAAATAGCGTCTAATAGGCTGATGCGGACAGTTGAATTATCTGTGACATCCAGTGAACGTTTTCCGTAGACAGTGTCCGCTGCGGACAGTGACATTAGAAGCACCAGATAAGCAGTGCAACCTGAAAAAATGTATCTGTGACGTACAGTAAACTTTTTCAATAGACGGTGTCCGCTTCTGACAGTGACATTACCAGTGAATCATCTAAAGTGTAACGTGTGCGCTTAAAAAAATTATCTGTGACATACATTGTACTTTATCAATAGACAGTGGCCGCTAGTGACAGTGACATTACAAGTGCAACATGTCCAGTGTACCGTAGACGCTGCTGACAGTGACATTACCTCTGGTACCTCTACTGAACTGTATAACGTTTCCTCATCCCATATACCTGTGACATTCCCAGTAATGTTTAATTAGCCGTTGGTGACAGCATTGACATTATCTGCAGGATATCTCCTGTGTGACATTTCCACATCCCAAATACCTTTTCACATTTTTTTGCACATACACTTCCAAAACCTACGCTACTGTACGTGTAACATACTTTCAAGCATATATAACATTTAAAATGAAGAAGGCGAGCAGTAAGGGACGGGGAAGTGGCTGTGATTAAAGTTGAGCGAACACCTGGAAGTTCGGGTTCACCGGGTTCTGCCGAACTTTGCCTCAAAGTTAGAGGTCGGGACTCGAACTTGACCCCGAACCCAAACCCCATTGAAGTCAATGGGGACCAGAATTGGGGTCACTAAAATTGCTCTAAAAAAGTCCTGGAAAGGACTAGAGGGCTGGGAAATGAAGCACAATGGGGGTAAGAGTAGGACAAGTGCCCTGCAAACAAATTTGTATAGGGAAATAACTTAAAATAACATAAAATACATACAAATTTAAAATAAACGTTCTAAACTTGAGCACAAGTGAGTGACAGTGGCACCTGCCACCCATCAAACAGAGTATGTGGCAGCAACGCCACCACATCTTTCACCTTCACAAGAATCTCCACACTATCCCATGGAAGTGTTCATCTCCCAAACACTGGAGAGAAAGAGAAATAAAAAGAGGAAGTACCCCCATACCCACCCGCGATCCCTGGCCCTGAATGCCAGGATTTCAAAATTCCTGGTCTTTTGAAATGCTGTCATTCTGTCTGGTGGAGATGGATGGAGACTTTTAAAAAACTTATGGCGGTGGCTGTCCCACAGTATCAGGTGTGCACTGTGCAAAGCCATATGTGGCAATGTCCACATAACCACCAATACATGGACCGGTAAGCACAGGCAGGGAAGTTATATCTCCCTTACAGCACACTGGGTAAATATAGTGGCAGCTGGGCCAGAGGCGGATAGTAGTTTGGCGCATGTCCTTCCGCCCCCGAGGTTTGCAGGTCATTTATCTTTGCCTCCTGTTGCTTCCTCCTCCTCTACCACCTCCTCATCTGCTCAGCGTAACACCTTCACCACCACTACCAACATAAGCACAACCAGGGGGAAACGACAGCAGGCTGTTCTGAAACTCATCTGTTTGGGGGAAAAACCCCACACCGCGCAGGAGCTGTAGACGGGCATAGAACAACAGACCGATGAGTGGTTGGTGCCACTGAGACTCAAGCCCGGCCTGAAGGTGTGCGATAATGGGCAAAATCTCATAGCAGCTCTGGGCCTAGCCGGTTTGATATGCATCCCTTGCCTGGCGCATGTGCTGAATTTCGTGGTGCAGAAATTCCTGAAAACCTGACAGTGAAAATCAATTCAGTTAATCCAGCTCTTAGATTCTGTTGGGACAAATTCACTTTTATTGGTGCTCAAGGAACCCTGTGGCCTGAGCTGCAGATCTGACAGGCAAATAATTGTAATAAATTTGTCGGTTAGATTGTTGGGTAACATTTCCACGGTTATCAGGACTTTTTATTATAAGTCGCAACAAAAACTATACAAGGGACATTTTAAAAGAGAAAATTAACCCGACCAGCCTCCCACCCTACACCCCTCCTTCACTCAAACCACTCATGAATGCCCATTTACAAACTATTTACAAATTTACTTATAAACATATTTAAATAACTATAAGACAGATAAATTAAATAAATAAACAAAACTATATACATGCCTTACCCTTAACTTATAAGGCCAGTCATATACCGTACAAGTGGCTTGGATGGTGGCTTCCTGCACCAACATAGGCCAGGTACACAATTGTCCAGCCAGGGCACAGTTCTAGAGAAGCAGGAGGAGGAGGAGAAGAAACCGTGTTCACAGGAGGGTGGCACCCAAAGCAGGTCATGGCCATCACTTGAGCATCGCTGGGGAGATACGGAGGACACAGATGTTACACCTCCTACAGAGGACATCTTGTTGTTGCCTCTGGGAAGCCTGGCAAACATGAGCGACTACATGCTGCAGTGCCTGCGCAAAGACTGCCGAATTTCCCACATTCTAACTTGTGCAGATTACTGGGTGGCCACCCTGCTGGATCCCCATTACAAGGACTACGTGCCATCCTTAATTCTGTCACTGAAGCGTGATCGGAAGAAGACAGCACTGGTAGACGCGCTGCTGATGGCATTCACACCTGACACCGGGGGCTCAGTGGAAGCACAAGGCTAAAGCAGAGGAGGAGGAGGAAGAAGTCCCCAACGGAGCTGGGTCACCGCCCGCACCTCAGAAGGCAGGGTTAGCATGGCCGAAATGTGGAAAAGCTTTGTCACCACGCCACAACAACCAGCACCACCAGCAGATATGGAAAGTCTTAGCAAGAGGCAGCATTTAAGCAAAATGGTGGAATAGTATCTGTGCACACGCCTACACGCACTGACTGATGGGTATGCCCCGGGTTGTAGCTACAGAGGAAGCAGGGAAAGCAGCTGCTTTGGGGCCCTAACCCAGAAGGGGCCCATTCAGGAGGAGGAGGACTTTGTCAAGGCCCCCTCAACAGTATTATACAATTAAATGATATACAGTGGCAGGATAGACAGTGTAGAAAATGGATTGAACAGCTGCCAGGCCTGGTCTGAGAGAACGATCTTTAGTAGCCACAGGAATGGGGGCGGCATGAAAGGAAGGGGTTGTGAAAAAATTACTGGGGTGTGGGGGATCCATTCAAAAATTTGCTGTTGGGCCCAGTCATTTCTAGCTACGTCACTGGGTCTGCCGCATTCAACTTCTGGGTCTCCAAATTGGGGACATGGCCTCAGCTTGACCTCTATGCCTTGGAGGTGCTGGCCTGCCCTTTCACTATCACTAGTGCAGTGCAGGGTGCAAATGTACTTTGTGCCCAAAATGAAGTGTTTTTTTCACCAACAATGTCACAGTTATATTGACTGATTATATATCACTATCAGAGTTGCAGTGCAGGTCCCAAAGGTACTTTATAGAGAAAAAAAGATGATTTTTTCACCCACAGTGAAAAAGATGGATTTAACTAAAACTGTACTTTTTAGCAAAAAAAAATAATAAAAATTGTCAGCCCAGAATTTAACAGATGGATTTACTGAATTAATGACACTGACATATACAGCACAGGGGTACTTTACAGAATTTGTTTTGAAAATGTCACTCCCTAGGTCCCTAAAATCACACACAGATTAACTATATTATTTTTCCTTACCCCAGGCATATATGCAGTGCAGGTGCACATAAAAAAATGGGTATATGTTGCCCACTGAAGAAAAAGAACTGGATTAAATTATTATCCCTGGCACATATGCAGGTGCAAGTGCACTACACTTTCACAAAATGGCGGCTGACACCAACCTAACTCACAGACAGATTAAAGTCTTTATCACTGGCCTCAAAGTCAGGACAGGGTAAAAAAGAGTTGCATTGCTCCCACGAGAAAAAAAGGATGTAGATAGGTGAGTTAACAAGTTCTGATATCAGATGTTATTCAGCTTCTTTCCTATTCTCTCCCTCAAGCAGCAGCATCCGATCCCTTCACTAATAAGAGCAGAGTGACGAGTGGCGCTATGTGACCCTAGCTAAAATAGAGGCTGGGTCACATGCTGCACTTGGCCAATCACAGCCATGCCATTAGTAGGCATGGCTGTGATGGCTTCAAAGGGCAGACAAGTGAAACGCTTCGCCGAACACCGAACTCGAACCCGAACTTTTACGGAAATGTTCGGGTCTGGGTACCAGAAACCTTAAAGTTCGGTACGAACCCCAACTTTACAGTTCAGGTTTGCTCAACCCTAGCCATGATGCTAATGGTACACTCAGAGGCCGTGGCCCTTGGGCGCATTGAAACTGTTTCTGCTGCCAGAGCACAAGAAAAACAATCATCCACGATACCTAGCTGCATGTGCAGGGCAGTGCAGGACACCACTCTTGAAGTCAGACTAGTGCGACCATGTGGTCGGTTGGTTTTCAGCGGATAATGTTTCCAGTCATTTAAGCACCACCCTGTCTTCCACCAAGTCCAGTCTCAGTAGCCAACAGTCTGGTCAACACAATCCTCACCCTGATCCTCCTTCCTCCCATCGTGGACAGTCTGGGCAAACAAGGGATCCCACACTCAGATATTCCGAGGACCTCTTTTCATCACCATTCCTTTTTTGGCCCTCTCGCCAAGCACACTTGAAGAGGGACAGATCTTGTGCCCTGATTCCCCACCTCTTGAGCATCCACAGTCACAAGAAGATGACAGTGGGGAATGGCAATTACTGTTTAATGAGGTGGATAATGATGAGACACAGTTGCCAATAAGTCAACTGCAATTACTGTTTCAAGAGGTTGATGAAGAGGATGAGACACAGTTGTCAATCACTGAGGTTTTGGTTAGGTCAACAAGTCAGGAGGATGAACAGAGTGAGGAAATGGAAGAGGAGGTGGTGGACGATGAAGTCACTGACCCAACCTGGGAAGGTGGAGAGCTGAGCGGGGACAGCAGAACAGAGGAGGAGGGATCTTCAGCACCGAAACAAGCTGGAAGAAACAGTGAGGTGGCAAAAGGGAGAAGGCGGGCGACACCAAACAGGCCCGCAACTGTTCCATGGAGCACCCCCTTGCGGAAATCTCCCTTATCAAAGGGTAGGTGTAGGTGTTCCGCAGTATTGAGCTTTTTTGAGGAAGGTACGGATGACAAAAGAATAGTAGTTTGCAACCCGTGCCATACCAAAATGAGCTGGGGCGTGAAAACTAGCAACCTCACCCCCACCAGTATGATCCACCACATGGAATCCAAGCACCCTAATAAGTGGGAGAAACGCCTGGGTCCACAATCTGTGTCTGCGTATCGCACCACTGCCTCCTCTTCCCCTATGTTACGTGCTGGCCAATCCCCTGTCGAAGGCATAGGCCCGGATGCCTCCCGCCCTGCACCTGTACCATCGCATGAACCACCTCCACTTCCGTTTCCCAGCCCAGCGTCCAAATGTACTTTCCCTTAGGCCTTTGAATGCAAGCGCAAATACCCACCCACCTACAGAACATAGCACTAAATGCGCAACTTTCCAAATTACTGACCCTGGAAATGTTGCCATTTAGGCTTGTGGACACCGAGGCCTCTCGCAGCCTGATGTCGGCGCCGTCCCGAATTATGCAGCCCCCAGCCACCACTATTTTTCAAGGTGTGCTGTGCCGTGCCTACCTTACACCAACATGTGTCCTGTAACATCACACGTGCCCTGACCAACGCAGTTAATGGGAAGGTCCACTTAACCACAGACACATGGAAAAGTGCATTCGGCCAGGGACCCTACATTTCTCTGACAGCACACTGGGTTAAAATTGTGGAGGCCAGGAAAGAATCGTACCCTGGGATGGCACAGGTGCTACCGACGCCAAGGATTGTGGGCCCTATGTCGATCAGGGTTTCCACCAGCACCTACGTTACTGGCTCCAACCCCAACTTCTCCTCCTCCGTCTTCTCCTCCACTTCCACCTCCGAATTATCTGCGAGCAGCACCAGTCAGCCATCAGTCTGTAGCTGGAAGTAGTGTAGCACTGCAGTGGGGAAGCGGCAACAGGCCGTGCTGAAGCTGATATGAATAGGGAGCAAACAGCACACCGCCGCAGAGCTGTGGCAAAGGATAAGATACCGAACTGAGCTGTGGCTCTCGCTACTCAACCGACAACCAGGCATCTTTGTGTCTGATATTGGCCTTAACTTGGTCGCACCTTTCGAGCTTGGCAAGCACAGACACATCCCATACGTAGCCCACATCTTAAACTTAGTGGTTCAACGGTTTCTCAAAACTTACCCCAATTTGCCTGAGCTAATGGTGAAGGTGCACCGCGTGTGTGCACATTTCCACAAGTCATCGACAGCTTCAGCTGGTCTGTCAATGCTGCAGCCGCGCTTGAAATTGCCACCTCACCGGCTGTTGTGCGACGTGAGCACATGCAAGAAATCGATGTTCCACATGTTGGCCAGGCTTTGTAAGCAGCGGAGTGCAGTAGTGGAATACCAGCTGCAACATGGATGTCTGACCTCTGTGAGGTTTTAAGAAACTTTGAGGAATCAACACAGATGGTGAGTGGCGATAATGCTATTATCAGCCTAACAATCCCACTTCTATGTCTACTCAAACACTCGCTGCTCACAATTAGTGATGAGCGAACATTCTCATATTGGTTCGGCTCGAGCAACGCTATGCTCAGCTCTCGGCTTTACTCGGCCGAGCACCACGTGTATTCGTCGCATTGCCTCGAGTCTCCCCCTAACACGTTTGGTGCCTTCTAAGCAGCCAATAAAGGTCCAGGTAAGTAATTCCCCTCAGTGTAAGGCCATAGCAATGTTAGCTGTAAGCCTTACACTGATTGGCTGGCTGGAACACGTGATACCATTTCATATAGGAGCTGAGGTCCGGCGCTCGGCTCATTCAGCGTCAGGGGGAGCAGACAGTAGGCAGGGACAGATAGCGTTTTGCTCTAAACTTACTGATTTTACTCCAAAAACCTTATTGAAAGACCTAACAGTCCTTTCAAGAACTAGAGTGTGTGTTTGAGAGCAGTGCAGCACCTTTTTGTTTTTTTTTAAGACGGGTTTACTTCAGCACTATCAGGGACAGGCATCACCAGGAAGGGACAGATCGCTTTTTTAACTTCTAAAAGACAGAAAGATTTCAGATTAGTGACATCTACAATAAAGCAGTGTGTTAGGCAGATATTATAAAAATGAGCTTATTTACTACAGTGTGCCTGGTACTGAGATATACACTGCACCATCATCAAGCAGTGTGTTGGGCAGACATTATAAAAAGGGATTTATTCACTACAGTGTGCCTGGTACTGAGATATACACTGCACCATCATAAAACAGTGTGTTGGGAATACATTATAAAAAGGGGCTTATTCAATACAGTGTGTCTGGTACTAAGATATACACTGCACCATCAAATTAACCTAACTTGTGCCACATCTGTGTGTGCGTTCAATCCGCAACCGGTATATTAATTACTCCAGCAGAGAGTAATTTATATTTTGGCCATAGTCAACTACTGTAGTCTTGGGCACATCTGTTTGTGCATTTAGGCCGCAACCGTATATACAGTATTCTCGCAGAGAATACATTTTATTTGCGACAAATTTCTATCCAATATAGAACTAGATCCAAATACAGTGTGTATTGTCAAAATTACATTACCTCTGGCCTAGTGTACTGCCAAAAATCAGTATTTTTCTGTATCTAGTACATTACAGCAAGCCAATACAGTGTGTATGCGGCGAGCCAGACCGCAGGGGCGGCACGTGAGGTGCACGGTGGGCCGATGGGGGTAGCAGTTCAAGGGTTACTCATGGTTAGCAGAATCCTCCCTGGGTCGGCTGTGCAGTGAAGGGGAAGATAGCACAAAATGTTCCAGGGCACTCTCTGTTGGAGGGGAACACCAGCCAAGATCAAGGTTGAGGTGCCCTTGATGGCGGCGGTGTTTAGGGTGCTTGTGGCGGCTTGGTCCCTCGGTTTATTTGTCGTGACGTCAGTACCGTTTATGGTGGTGCAACCATTTATAGTGGTAGTAAAGATGAAGAATGAAGTAGACAATGGTAGAATGCAACTTATAACTTTTACTGAGTCTTGGTTCTTTTGCAGCATGTACATCCAGATATTATACAGTCTTTAGGCATTTAGAGGATTTTCTGTAGATCCACTGCTAATAGGCTGTAATTAGGTCCTGACTCAGGCTGTGGTTCAGTAGTACTCTTTTCGGGTATGCTTAGTCCTGTAATCTATAGTTTCCCAAGCTCTTCAACAGGTAGCTGCTTCTAGCTAGCTTGTCTTCCACCATATGCAAAGGTGCCCAGTAAGCCAAGAGTAACAGCTGTTATCACTTATGTCTCTACTTGCTTGGATTTCCTCCACGGATGAGAATCTGTCCTCTGGTTGCAGGATAGGACTAAGAGTACAACAGGTGGAAAATGCTCTCCTGAACCTCACACCTTGGTACTAAATCTTCCTTACTCCTTTTCACTCCACACACCAACTACTAACCTCTAACAACTCCACTGACACACCACACTAGGCCTGACTAAGGTATATATATAAAGTAAGTGTTATCCCCCTCTAGTGGTGGGATGTATTAAGCACACCTAGTAACGAGCCTATGAACAGGGAGACCACAGGCAATGCAGTTGCAGTTCCCACATGTCCTGAGTGGGATGCTGCATGTATTGTAAAAATTACATTATCTCTGGGCTAGTGTAGTGCCGAAAATCTGTATTTTTCTGTATCCAGTACATTACAGCAAGCCAATACAGTGTGTATTGTAAAAAGTACATTATCTCTGGCCTAGTGTAGTGCCGAAAATCTGTATTTTTCTGTATCCAGTACCTTACGGGAAGCCAATACAGTTTGTATTGTAAAATTTCATTATCTCTGGGCTAATGTAACGCCGAAAATCTGTATTTTTCTGTATCCAGTACTGTCTTACATCAGAAAACTGTGTCTTTAGCGGACAGTAAAACAATCTACGACACATCAATAGACAAAACCATTAATATGAAGAAGACGAGCACAAAGGGAGGGGGAAGTGGGCATGATGCTTATGGTGCAAGCAGAGGCCGTGGCCCTGGGCATGATGCTGATGGTGCAAGCAGAGGCAATGGCCTGGGCATGATGCTGATGATGCAAACAGAGGCCGTGGCCCTGGGCATGATGCTGATAGTGCAAGCAGAGGCCATGGCCCTGGGCGCAATGAAACTGTGCCTGCTGCCAGTGCACCAGAAAAAACAAAAAAATCCACCTTACCCAGCTTTATGTCCAACTTATCTGGGCGGTGCAGGACCACACTGTCCAAGTCGGACCAGTGGGAACAGGTGGTCGGTTGGATTGCAGAAGATAAAGCTTCCTGTCGGTTAAGCACCATGCTCTCTTCCATGAAGTCCAGTCTTTGTAGCCAAGAGTCTTGTCAACCCGAATCCTCACTCTGATCCTCCTTCCTCCCACCATTCGCGTCTGGCCAAACAAGTGATCCCACACTCGGATAGTCACATGACCTCTTTTCATCACCAGTTCTTGGTTTGGCTCTCTCGCCAAGCACGCTTGAAGAGGTACCTGGGATATTGTGCCCTGATTCCAAACCTCTTGAGCCTTCACAGTTAGTGTTGAGCGAACAGTTCGAGCATAGTTCGGGTTCGTACCGAATTTTGGGGTGTTCGGGACACGGACCCGAACATTTTCAAAAAAGTTGGGGTCCGTTGTTTGGCGATTTCTTCCCGCTTTCTGAAGGGCTGCACAGCAGCCAATCAGCTAGCGTTTTACTTCTTGCCCTGAGAAGCCATCACAGCCATGCCTACTAATGGCATGGCTGTGATTGGCCAAGTGGAGCATGTGACCCAGCCTCTATTTAAGCCGGAGTCACGTAGCACCTCACGTCACACTGCTCTGATTAGTGTAGGGAGAGGACGCAGCTTCTGTGAGGGCGAGATTAGGCAGGGAAAAGTCAGCAAAAGCACCTAATGAAGTGATCGATCTACAGCTGTGAATGATTCAACTTCTGCTAGTTAATTGCTCACTGGTTTTTAGGCTGCACAGAGTGTTTTTCTGTCACTTTTTTCTGGGGTGATCGGCAGCCACTTTGACTTGAGATGCACCAGAACAAGCTGCTACCAAGTCCATCAATCCATCAATACTAGTGTTTTTTTTTTTTGCTATATCCTACATCAGGGGCTTGGCTGTGCTTATTGTCACCCCTAGAAACTCAGGATAGCAATTTCTATATTTTATTAAGGGGTTAAATACAATTGCCAAAATACCAATCCCCTAAATCTGGTGTTCCAGCTTTGGCTAGCCAAGTGTAATACTGTCTGCTGTATAATAGTATCCGGCAAAACATATATTATGTTCTGGAGTGAAATTCAATTGCCAAAATAGCAATACCCTGAATCTGGTGTCCCAGCAGTGGCTGGCAAAGTATAATAGTGTCCGCCAAAACATATATTTTGTTCTCGGGTGAAATTCAATTGCCAAAATAGCAATACCATAAATCTGGTGGTCCCAGCAGTGGCTGGCAAAGTATAATAGTGTCCGGCAAAGGATATATTTTGTTCTGGGGTGAAATTTAATTGCCAATATAGCAATACCCTGAATCTGGTGTTCCAGCTGTTACAGGCCAAGTGTTAATCTGTCCGTAAAAGGGTATATTACACTCAAGGTGTATATACAAGTGCTGAGCGGGTCATCCTCAATAACTTCACACGCTACCGTGCATCTCCCATTGTATTTCTGTCCGTTAAAGGGTATATTACACAAAGTGTTAATATACAATTGCTCAAGGCATAATCCTACATATTTTTTCACACGCTACTGTGCATCTCCAAGTCTAAATCTGTCCGTAAAAGGATACCTTTCATCCAGGGCCTAAATACTAGCCCTACAATAGATATTCCTCTAAATCAGTGGTTACTGCTGTGCCTGGATTAGTGTAATACGGTAAATAAATAAATAGGCAGAGAGTGTTAGGTGCCTATAAAAAAGGCCTGAATTTGAAATCAATACTTTGGGCCAAATATTTTTTTCTTATTGTGGTGCTTGGTGAACGGTAACAATGAGGAAAACATCTAGTAAGGGACGCGGACGCGGTCGTCGTGGTGTTAGTGGACCCTCTGGTGCTGGGAGAGGACGTGGCCATTCTGCCACAGCCACACGTCCTAGTGAACCAACTACCTCAGGTTCCAGTACCCGCGAGAATTTACAGTGATATTTGGTGGGGCCAAATGCTGTTCTAAGGATGGTAAGGCCTGAGCAGGTACAGGCGCTAGTCAATTAGGTGG